>JAVVLW010005190.1:0-25000 GCA_034401795.1 Chaetoderma sp. LZ-2023a
CACGCACACTCTTACACCCATGAACATATATGGTTTTCAGCATATTGGTAATGCTGTGTGTACCTCTAGTAGGGAAATGATTTGTAAGCCATCTTCTATGTTTAGCTGATGCTACGCGTGAACCATTACCAAATGGTTGCACATATCTGATGTATTTCGCTAGTCGCTAATATTATAGCGTTTTAAGCTGCAGTATGGCAATGTGTCAGCTGTGATATATTTACGGAGATGCGGACTGTAAATTTGATGTAAAATCAATACACATTTGGCGCTCTTAAGTGAGTTTATCCTTTTATCGCCGAATACGCTGATTCGACCAAAGTCCCCCCCCCCCATGGTGAACTATATACCAACAAAACCAATGAGAGAATAAAAGCAGACACACCATGTTCTATTGCCAAAGATCAACACAGGTCCGGTTTGAAAGAGACATCCTCTTGTAGATTCACCCACATTGCCAAAGCATATCCATTACATGCCATCTTATAGTATTGTATAAACCGAATGACGTAGAAAGAACATGAAATTGATACTGACCAACGCATCGGCCATAGTTTTTGGTAGACCTATCAATTTGCCATTGGAGACTACAATTAGACATGCTTAGAAGGATCGTTAAGGATCACACGTTGATGGAGATGGCGTCGTCCTGCACGTCACGTAGTTGATTATGACGTCATGTGATTGATGGATAAACCGGATTCCTCCATTATATGTGGTATTACGTTAATAAAGTTAATGAATCATTCACACACCTTAGATTCATCCACTGCCGGGATAGTTTTGATGTGTGAATGCATTCTAGGCACGTTCAACTATACCAAACATTACTATACTCAATTCCAATGTTGTGCTTCTCTCTGATGTGTTTTATGCACTTCTTCCCTGTCTCAGGTGTTATGCCATTGATGTTATGTGACACATAAGGCAGCCCTACATTCACAACATGCAAGCCAGCTGATTAAACTGTAATTTTGGCAATCGAGGTTTGTTTGCATTCGTTTTGAAATAACGTGGTTGCCTCAAATAAATGCAGTATTACAATCTGATATATGTTCCTGCTGTCTAGATAGCCCATGTAGAATCTAATTGATACAGACATTCGATCTGTCACCAAATTATCTTACTTGGTTATTTTAACTTAAATCCGTTAGCAACGCCAAACGTACGTCATGAAAGTGTATGAATTATATGTCGTTGATGAATATACAATTTAAATAACATTATGTTTGCATAGTTTGAAACTAATTTGACTGGGATCGGTTGTTGCCACATACAGCAACATCTCATAGTAAAATTACGTTCGAAATGCTCAACAGCTTACCTGCATAGTTACCATGAAATTTATATTATGGAAATTCAGGTTTCAATGTATCAAATCCATTCCAACACGCACGGAATGTGTACGGAGCTTAGCAAGAAATGGGTGGGAAATTGCTACAACTGAATCCCTCTATTGCGCATTACACATAACACTGTTCTCACCAATGATTTAACTTCAGTGCTCGTCTACTATTCAGAACACGGGTCTGAAATAGCCAATAACAATTTATCTTATATTCCCCACAGTATTTCGCCGACACGGCCGTCTTTGCGTAACGTAATTACACAGATATATGTGTCTCTATCTGAGCCAGGAGGAATTCAATCTTAATGCTGATGGCAGACCTATTCAACAAGTATGTCAGGAATGAATTTATTATTTGCAGGAGGTATATAAACCAATACAAAGCAATAGCGGGAACCGGTTCTAAATATTCCACGCCTATCTACAGTTATGCGCCGCCCACTTTTCACCCTTGTTAGAATCGATTTAAAGATTTGAATTCTAAATGTTAAGATTATCAGCCGTTGAATATTTTGAAACTAATTTGACTGCGGTAGCTTCCAGCTTCATTGGTTTTAAAATATGTTAAATTTTAGTCGTGAGTGTCATGTTATAATCACCTGAATATCTATTATGAGATAAGGCGAGCTTTCCTGCATGATCCCATTAAGTCTTATGATCAGTAGTTCTTAAATATACATAAACTTTTGGCGGCAAAGGTAAATGGCTATTGTAGTTAGCACAGTAATCTGTACAACAAACGATAATGGAATGTGTGCATTATGTAACAGCGCAATGAGCCAAAACCCAACACCAAACTCGGCAGCATCTAACCGTGTTCTGCATTTACGAGGGAAGTAGCCATGCTCAACCATGCCAAAGTGTCAGCAATGAGAAAACCGCTTATAAATAACTCGATATTGATATTGAGTATGGGAACGTCATGGTATTTATTAAAAGACATGCCAGTGAGTTGCTTTGAGTGGCTGGAATGCCGAGTCTGCCAGGAGACTTGGAATCCGGTGTTGTGTAAAATCGAAGCAGCACACGCTTACCCATCTGCATTATTGACTGGTGACGCTTAAAGATAACGTGTGTAAAGTCCATGCTAATTTCAAGGTGTGGATGCCATTTTTTACATGACATGATAATTAGTATACTGAAAGATTTGTTGTATAATTATTCTGCACATTTCATCTTAGACCCACCCACCAGCACCCCACATGCCCACCCTAACCCTTTATTGGGCATGGCCGAACAAAGATAACAATTGCAGTAGTCTGGATGAATGTCCATTTGCCGGCCAAGAGAAGACAACTTTTTGAAAACGTACTACTGATATATCTGGTTCGGTAACTAAGCGACATCGTTATTCCATCACCATTATTAACACTTTGAACTCGAAAGCCCAAACACCTAGACAATCTTTACAATTTAATCACTATTACGTTGAATTGTTTTGAAACCAGGTGGACTGCGATCTGTTTATGCGTATGGCAGAAACATATTTCTGTTATATTAGTTTCAAAATAGTCAACAGCTTACCTGTATAGTTAGCTTGAATCTGAAATTCTGGAAATTCATGGTTCAACGTGTTAATGATCATAATCTCATTCATTAAAGGAAACCAGAATCTTATTTAAAACATATTCATTCTTATCAGCATATGTGTTGCAGCAGCGTGAGGCTTATTTAGTACCATACCTACGCACGCATGTAAGCACGGACACGCACAGACTCAACCAAGCACACATGCACGCGCACACGCACACACGCACGCACGCAAGCGCGTAGGTGTGTATGCGCGTACACACGTACGTAATCACGAACGCGCACACGTACGCTCGGACACACACAGGCGTATAACCGTACACTTAAATGTTTCACAATCATGTACGCGTACATGCATGTTTGGCCAATTAAATTAACATTCTCGCTCTTGTGTTGCCTGGATGTTCCCGCGTATAGATACATGCGTGAATGCATGCGTACCATACCACTGAAACTCTCCTTAAATCACTCACTCGTAAACTACCTCATGCCGCTGTGATGTGGTTTTCTGATTGATTTCTGTGATGTAATCACATACATGCGTGTCCAGTCGTAATTCTTGGATGGATTTTCTGGTTACCGCTGTAACCGTTTGTCACCATACATCAAAGGAACACTGTTATTACGTTTAGTGAGACATGCTGGAGCCAATATCGAAATTGGAAGACGTGTGGTCTCGTAAAGCTTACTAGAATGGACATGGCATGCATTGAATTGTTATTCAGTTGAATATTATAAAACTAATTTTACTAGAACCTCAAGTTAAATCTACCAGATTAACCATTGCATGGCGAAGATGACCAAGACCGTTCTCTATAGTGGTCTTGGCGAATGTCCATTTGCAAATTTGTAATCGAACAAGTTATTTCGGTGGTAAATTTCCAAAAATTAGCGTTCTCTTGGCCTACAAATGGGCAGTCAATAAACGAATATTATTATTGTCTTGACTAAGTTTAGCCATTAAATACTTATATGAAAATATCCATATACGGTTGCCATAGAAATTGATGCGTTGCATTGAGATATGTGTTTAGATGCTAGAATTCTAGGGACAACCCCACTGGTGTAGAATAAGTTATTATTAAGAAAACGTAATATCCAATTTTCTAAGATACATTCTCGTGTTCTTCAATCACACACACGTTTTTGTTCTATTCCAGAATTCCAGTTCCAGGCAGCATTCACTTGAACAATATAACACCCAGTGCAGCGAGGATGCAATATTGTGAGCGTGTGAATGCATTGAATAGATAGTGATCCTGGGTATAGATAGATCTGATCTGTCACTCACGCATATGACGTCACATCTATTCTGACATCACACACCTAATGTGCAATGGATGATGTATTTATGTCCGTCAGGAACATTAAATAGTCAGTTAAAAGTACGAATTGTATGTCTTTACAACTTAATAAACAGTCAGCTGAATATTTTGAAACTAATTTGACAGAAATCTGGCGACATAGGAGCATACATGGAAATGTAAGATTTGTCTTCAAGACCGGCGCTAATAAGTATGATTAGTATTGAGTCCCACACGATGTTATCACAAAATTGTCACCCAATTATGTATGTTCTGCCTACAGCGAGAACGGTCTAGACTTGATGACTGGGCGGAAATTGGCAAAAACATATTCACAAAACGGAGAAAGAAAGACTGGATAGAAAGTGATTTTTAAACACTCGCTATTTTCAAATTGCATCCTTTTTAAATAGATTATTGATGTATGCGGATGACTAAATTATGTCGTCAGGATTGTATCATCAATATTCTAACCGCATTCTCCGACAAGCACATCTTTGAGCTATTGCAAAGCAAACCATGATACACTTTAAAGGAAAGGATCAGGGAACTAACATATGGTCTTGAATGATAGCTTTATATAATAATCAACATAGAGCTCCCAGTAAAATACAGAAATAAATCAGAATAATTAGAAAAAAGCAGCTAAATACCATTTATGTCACTCTGGCGGGGAAGCAATTAGTGACACAGCTGGACCTATGCGCTGTGGCGAATGCCGAGCGAATAAATAATATCCGCTATAGCCGGTCATATAAGCTCAGTTATATTCGCGTTTAGCTACTTCCTGCAGCTAAAATACTTTCTAGTTTTAAAACAATTTGACTGAAAGCCGTTGTTTCCAGAGACGGTGTCTACATTCAGTCACACGAAATTCACACTATTCAGTAGGCATCATATTGCGACATTGGAAACCAGCAGTGTATTTTGAAATCATTTTGACCAAAACGTGTGGCTTCCACTAGAAAAAAGTGACTTTCAAATATAACGTTTTCAAAAGGGCACTAGTGAATTAGCAGTAGCGAGTTAATCGCTCTACATCCGCGCCTATAGAGAATACTATTCATACAGCTTACACAACTATATTCAGGTGTGCTTTCATTATATTCACGTAGGCCTATGAGGTATACCTGCACACACAGTTGACACACGGCGGAGTACTAAACACCAGCTTGTTCACTAATTGGCACAAAGTTAAGCACTCCTAGATTTAGCAAATGCTTTTTCTCAAATAATCCCGATTCATTTCCATTTTTTTACCGACGGTAGTTTATTTAATATTGTATGAACTTACCAATAAAGCATCATTTGTTATTTCCCTTTTCCGTTCCATTAACAACAATGATGCTGACGTCATGTGTTATCTGAGACAAAAGCAGCTTACATCAAATCCGTACTTAAAATCAATGTCTGTTACCATACATTCGATAGGGCAGCCTAACGTTCAATCGATACAAACAGTAATGGTGGCCTTAGTCTCGATGCTATTTATTAGCCGGAAACGGAAATATTTACATGTCGTTATTACAGCATTAAGTATCAGCATTTGTCATCCCATTACCTCCAGTGACATTCAAAGAAACTGCAATATCTAATAATAGACATATTGATAATTCATCTGCATGCATCTTTTATATTGATGTAACCATAGAGTTAGGTAGGTATAGAGTGGTTATAATCCTTGCAAAGGCAGAAATGCAGAGTTCATTATCTTCATAATAGTCTCCAAAATAACATGTTTGGTACTAATTCTATTACGTAGTCACATATATTGTCAGATTAAGATAGCCAAAACAATTTTATATCTGATAGAAATTTATAAATTTGTCTCACCGGCGTCTGTTCAATTTCTCGTACAAATACCAAAAAAGAATTGTCTGAAGTAGTTATTGGTTTGATTGGCGTCTATCGAGTCCCTGATTCCAGCTCCCTTCATGCCATAACTAAGCTGGTTTATATTTCCGTCCATTTTTGGTAACTTCCTCCGTTTTACACTGGTACCCATTCATACTCCTGGGTGGATGGAGACAACAATGAGTGAGGGAGATTGCCTATGTTTCCATCGAGTGCTCATCAGACACCTGTTTACCTGACAGTTGAGCAAGATTTGACCCATCCCCGGCTGATTACCATACTAATTCTATTACGTAGTCGAATATATTTTCAGATTAACATAGCCAATACAACATTATTTCTGACGGAAATTTATATATCTGCTGGTGTCTGTTCAATTTCTGGTCCAATTACCAAAACATAATTGTCTGAGTCACGTTTAGAGACTATATTTACTGCTATATCATCTGGCCAGCCAGGCAGTTGTACCCGGGCATGTGCACTTGCGTTTTCTTGATTTCGTATCATGGGTGGTCTGGACAATTTGCGACATTGTGAAGGTATGGGAACACCCAGTCTACTGCTATAATACGTCTATGGATGTAACCATGATATCTGAGAGGGGGAACAAATCTCTGATCATAAATCCAAGCTTTTGGAGACAAAATATTGTGGTTCTTTGAGACAGGTGGTCGGAAGACCACACAAAGACCACCTGTCATAAAGAACCACATTTTTTTGGTTCAAATGACATATATTGCAGCGTGTCACGTGTGGATAGAGACCACCTACCATAAAAAACCACCATCTTTTGGCTTCACATGATATATATTTCAGCTTGTCATGTATGCCCACCTGTCTAAAGTGAATCACAGAAGGATTTATTCATAGTTTTGTTCTGTCCATTTCTAGCCACGCTCAGCCCACATTTTACATGTGCTGGAATCGATTTGAAAAGGCTAAATTACCAATATTTTGAAATTGAGTTCACTGGCAACGGGATCTCCCTGTTTAATCAGTTTCCAAATATTCAACAAAATATATATTGAATTGTAAATTCATCAATGCCATAGGCTGAAGAATCGTGACAGACTTTCGATTTTGTGATGGATCTATGTAATTTTTATTTTTATTATTTTATTTGAAGGTGAAACGAGAATTTAATTCAGACACGTAATTATAAAGCTAATGTTCATAACTATTTTTATGGCAAATCCATATATATATATAAACTTATTCTGATTCTCCAATAAATCCCTGATATCATCACCCCTTGAATCCTGAAAGTAAGAAGTTAATTATTCCTTCAAACAGTCAACATAGCCATCACGATAAATGATCAACAATTCAAAATTATTTAATTATTAATTAGATATACAGGCATAGCCTCGACTGAACACCTGTACAAAAAGAAGACTTTCAAGTATTTAAAGTGAGAAATAATACTAACAAACACAATGTATCGATCACCGATCACCGACACAAATAACATAATGGCCCAATTTACACATATATTTTTGTACGATTTTTCGTGACAACATACTTTGTATCGGTTGTTTGATTTAAAGTGTATTTATTAGATGAAAGTTGGCAATGCCCAGATATCACCTAATGTGGCCAAATAATCTCAACAATGGACATTTCCAGTGTTTCGATCCATCATATGACGTCATAATCAACGACGTCACGTGTATGGTGACGTAATAATAAATGGCGTTATGAATAATGGAGATAAGTTCGGCTCGAACGCCTAATTGATGATTGACTAAACATAGTTGTACGAATTGTATGCTTTTACTATGTAATAAACATGGCAACATCATCACTCAGTCAAATTAGTTTCAAAATATTCAACAGCTCACCAGTATAGTCCTCTGGAAATTGATAGTGAGGCAGTTCAGGGATCGATAGATCTCAGCACAGCGAAGTTTGGATGGAGCGTAGCTCGAGATGGGCGAGGCATAGTTAAACCTGGATTCCCACATTCTTCACGAACAAATCTAGAAATATATGTACATACAAAGCTTGCCATTTAAGTAATATAGAAAGAATTCGTGTCAGTTGTTTATATCTGCTGCCCTACAGCAATAACACTACATAGTTTGATGCAAATATGCTCTCACCCCATACTTTATGAAGTAATCCTGGATTAACACCGGTCAGCATTTTCTAGACATTCGCAATCGGTTTTCCAGAGATTCTATTAACATATCACCGCCTTTCACACCATTATCTAACTACACATTCCAGACATGTACAACTACATAATGTTAGCTACATAATGGAATTATTGTGAATGTAAGAAGAGAGTATTGTTGAAATAGTTATGCCCAGATTTAATGAAATTAGCAAGGGGTCTTGAACAAACATATTCGTATTGATTTTGGAAAGTACGATTTGTTGAAATCTATATCTTATTGTTTCAAAATAGTAAAACAACAAAATCATTCATTCAAAGATTATGTTTCCTAGCTTAGTCATAATTATACATTAACATATTTCACAAGCAGGCCAACATGCCCCGGAACAGGCCGGCATTATACAACTACATATACAGACAAGGAAGTTCTGACAAGAGATTCCAACAGAATGTGTCACTTTGTACCATGCTATTGTAAGTTTTTGCAGACAACTTGTATTTTCGAAATGAATTCATAAAGGTGTATCCCTTGAAATCACAGTGTTTCAAGCTCAAGATATCTACAGAGTGAAGCTGTTAAATATTTCCAAACTAATTCGATTGGAGCCTCAACTGTATGTATCGTTATTAAGAAAGAGATGAAGACAGATTAATACAATGCAATTGCGTCTTAATAATAGAATGAGGTCCCATTTAATATCAACATTATCACTTTGCACGAGCCTTTGCGATAGTGATATTGAATCGGACTAATTTCTTATCCTATTTATCATACGAACTGAAATTGTTACATATTGTAGATATGGGATTGTAGGTGGGGAGTCATGACCCCGCGGACATCTTATATTTATGGGTGTAAGACCTCAGTGAAATTGATTGTATATTTGAAAGTACCAGGTGAGCTGGTGAACGGAGTAGCACCAATATAGCAGTAGGCATCATTAGGTGATGGTGTATTTATAGAAGCATTATATCATACTACTGGAGAGGCATGATGGGAAGCAAAATGGCTGCTGCACTGGCTGACATCGGCCAGTGCTGCCGAACCACGGTAACGTGAGAAACCGGTACGAGATTGTTGCGCTGTATTCGTATATAAGTGGGGTATGATGATAATGGACCCCGGGTTGTGGATTGATGGTGTCTGTCAGTAATTGAGGGTGGAAGTTGTTGCTATGACGTCAGCACACACTTTCAGTATATTCAGCAGAAGTTATGAACAGGAGTTTAGGAAATAATCGAGTGAATAGGAATCGCTAGACATAGAAGGACAGACTGGATAAAGGGGTTGATATTTAGTTATGAGTTAGGTTTAATAGTTATGACAAGCGGACTTAGTGGGGATTTGTTATGACAAGCAGATGGATGTATCTCTGTAGCCAGGTGCTGTTAACCGTCGTGTTCTGCGGGCTTAGTCGCAGGAAGCCATAGGCAGGACGTGGAAAGTGTAGGGTGAGGGAGGCATCGAGTACACAATCATTAATATAGCTGAGTTTGTTGTCAGCTATATGTCAATCAAAGTTAAGGCATCATATAACAAATCCTGTCGCGATAAGCGATATATAGGTTAGTAGTTGACAGCTCCCATCAATCCAGAACCGGCAGGAACCGCTTTGGCCATGTTTAGTGTTCGTTCCCTAGAAGTGAAAGACAGAGTTTGATTGGTCAGGATGACGTCATGATCAACGAGCGTCCAAGTAAATGCTGGGGAAGGGAAGTAAAGGGAACATGGTGGTGGTACATGAAGAGAGTATAAAAGGGGCAATGGGCTGGTGATCGTGAGGCTAGTCGAGTTTTGGGTCCAGTCCGTCGTTCGCGTAATAAACTGACTCCGAATACAATAGGGTAGGGGTGATTGGTTAGGGTTAGGAAACCGTTAAGTTAAGTAACGTAGCTAACACTTATTCCAAAGTATTTTCTTTTCTTCATGGCAGTAAAAGCCAACTTAGTTTATATTGTACAGTTAGTAAAATAAATTATCACCTTGATAATCAAGGCACGAGTTTGGGTTATAATTCTGGATACTACGGAAGACCACCGTAGCATACCTGCACTTCATGATAATCAGTCAGATCAGGCCCAGATAGCAAATACAAATATCGTTCAATACATCTACCAATGAGGGAAGCTGCTATCCATCTCTTTTGTTTTCGGCAAGGTTGCTTGTCGCAGCAACCGCACCTACAAACCGTGCCCAAAGCCGAAGAGACTTCAGAGTCGGGTATACATCAAGAGTACGTATACCCAGTGTTAGGAAGTACGTCAGAAACATAGGTGACGTCATAAAATCTTCAGTGGCGAGCCTGCCAGGATCCAGATTACTAACTAGTGAGTACATACATAGCATATGGCCCAAGAACAAGGGGGACGACCCACGACTGTAGTGATTAGGGACGTGGCAGACCGAGTAGCGGCATATCTAGAGGTGGCCCAGTGGTTTGAGAGCTGTCAGGTAACCCAGCATCGGGAATACGGGCAGAATTCATTGTGCAAGGTAACGACCACCATTAGCTGTCCCGAGCATCCCCGGGTGGCACGAGTAGTCGTTAGTCTACATTATAACTAGTCACGACGATGGCGACGCCGGGACGACACTCCGAGCCAACTCTACCGCCGATCGATAGACCTCCGGCCGTGCAACTTAGACCGGAGACCGTAGCTGCTATGCAGGCGATGGGAACCGCCATGGCTGGGACAATAGTTGCGAGTAGCGACAGGCGAGAGACGGCCCGAGTATACAGGAGGGAGATACGGGATATGGTGTATAGGATACAGCCGTGTGACGGGGTCTTACCTGAGGGGGTGCGGATCTTCCTTGATGAAACTAGAAGGGCGTGCGTGGCCAATGAGGGGTGACTCGAGGGAATCCCTGCATATGTGGTCACCAAAGCAGCTAGGGGTCAGTTGGCACGAGCGATTGATGGATTTATGGATGGAAAAGTGAGAGAGGAGATATCCTACGAGGATTTTCGGGAGTATATAACCAAGAACTTCGTATCCACCAATGAGACGGAGAGGATCAAGTATGATCTGGAGGGGGTAAAGCAGTGGAGGAATGAGACCGTGATTGCTTTTAATTGGCGATACAAGGAAGCCAGTGGCAGAGCGTACCCTGACGAGAATAATGACAAGCGGCGTACCGTCCTTGGGATTTACCTGAGAGCATTGGGAGACAGGGGTTGAGCAAGCACATCATTCGCAAGAAGGCGACTAATCTGACTCGAGCGACCTGCAATGATCTCCTGAGGGCCATGCAGATCGATGACCGGCGTGAAGAGAGGATGGAGGTGGATGTTTTGGAGGAAGATGAAGAAAAGGTGGTATGGAAGGTAGTCCAGCAGTTGAGAAGACAAGTGGCCGCACAGTCGAGGATGATCAAGCAGCTGTGTGAGATGGTTAAAGCTGTACAGATGAAGGAAGAAGCGCCAAGGTTGATCCCGTGAAGAGAGCGGGTCGCCAAGCCTGAAACTCCCAGAAAGAACAACACTGCCACCTGGTCGAATACTGCGCGAGATTTGGGACACATAACGTGTTATAATTGTGGTAAGAATGGACATTATAAGAGTGACTGTACGCAGGCAATCCAACTGGCACATAGCACGCCCCGCAAACCTTCGATATGACCCAGATCACCGAGGTTGCCGATGACTTGTTTTCGGTGTGGCCGAGAGGGACATCTGGCATGGGATTGCGGGAATAAGACGTATGGTATGTTCGGGAATCTCAAAGAAAAGCCTATCGTAGCAAGATGTTTCAGATGTGGGCAAGACGGACATTTTGTGTGTGATTGTCCGCATGGCATGCAAGACCAGAGAGGACAACAGACCTCGTTCCGGGATGTACGACCGCCGGAGCGACAGATCACTCGACGAGCGCCGAAGCGGAGCCGAAACGACGATATGGACGTGGATGCAGTGCATGATCAGTGGCCCGAAGAACCACGAGTATACGCTAGGGAGTGTTCCCGAAATGTGCGAAAGGATTTAAATAATCAGCGTAGGAAGAGTGACGAGTACGAGGACCAGGACGGGTTCGTGGTAACGGGAGAGGGCACGGATGAGTATGGCCGTTACGGTAATGGAGGAGACTCATCCGACTGACGAAATTCATATGCGGAGGTTGTTAGCGGGCGAAGGAGTCCGTTAAACCGAGATGGAGAAAGCCGTTGGTGAGGGCACCGACCGAACGGTTTTTAATCCATCTAAAAGTGGATTCTAACGGTCCAGCAGATCAGGGTGAGTACCTGCATGCCTTGATAGATACTGGTGCTAGTACATCCTTGATTCGTAAGGATATATGGCGTAGCATGTTAAATGCTAGGCCGTTGAAAAGAGCGAAGACACTCTTAGTGGTAAATGGTTCCCCAATAGAGCTTTTGGGGGAAACACAAGTAAAATTCGAGAACGCCCGGCCTATTCCCAGTACGGATGTTAGCGAGAATGAGGCATGAATGTTTGATTGGGGCGGATGCTTTGCACCTGGGAAATGCAAAGATTGACTATAGGGAACAGACGAATTATATATATGAGAGTTGTAAGGAAACGACCGGATATAAAGATATCGACAAGGTCTTGGGGGACTTTGCGGATATCTTTGATACGGCTCATCCAAAGACGTTAGGATTGGTTCCTAGAGTGAAATGTACGGTACTAACAGGAGATGCATTTCCTATAAGGCAGAAGGCCTACCGTCTACCGTTAGCTAAGCAGTACATAGTCAAGGACCAGGTGGCTGAAATGCTGGCAGCGGGTGTCATAAGACCGTTGTCATCTCCATGGGCGTCACCCATTACTTTGGTTCCTAAGAAGGACGGGGACACCAGGTTCTGTATAGAGTACAGGAAATTGAATTCTGTATGTAGTAAGGATAGTTATCCTTTGCCGAATATATCGGACATTTTTTATTCTATGGGCGGCACGACGATGTTTTCTACTATGGACTTGAAGTCTGGCTATTGGCAGATACCAATGGACAGCCAAGACATAGAGAAGACAGCGTTCGTCTGCAGTGAAGGCTTGTGCGAATGGATTCGGATGCCGTTCGGTTTTGCAAACTCAGGCGCCGTATTTCAGAGGGCAATGAATGATATTTTTCGAGAATTCGTGGGAAAATATCTGCATGTTTTCGTCGATGATATAGTCGTATATTCACGAAATCCAACGGAACATGCACAGCACTTGCGTAAGGTCATGCGCAAGATTCGAGAGTATGATTTGCAAGTCAAGAAAAAGAAGTGCGATTTTGCTAAACCATCAGTAGATTTGTTAGGTTATCGCATTTCTGCACAAGGAGTAGCTCCTCAGGCTCAAAAGGTCAAAGTCATTAGGGAAATGTCACCCCCACGCGATGTGGGCGAAGTATGAGGTTTACTTGGAGCTACAGGTTACTACCGATCCTGTCTGCAAGGCTATGCCGAAATTGCTAGGCCCCTGATAGAATTGACTAAAAAGTATAAATGGTTTGAATGGGGTGTGGATGAACAGCAAGCGTTCAAGAAATTGCAGAACTTGCTGTGTAGTGAGACGGTTCTCACATATCCAGATTTGAATGCCCCGTATAAATTGTATACTGATGCGTCTAGCTATGCGATAGGTGCGATACTGGTACAGGTAGATGATAAGGGTATAGAGCGGGTAATCCAGTATGTGAGCTCTACTCTTAAAGACAGTCAGCTGAACTGGCCGGTAATAGAAAAGGAAATGTACGCAGTGATATATGCGTTGAAGAAGCTTCGACCTTATCTATTTGGCGCACAATTTACCATATATACTGACCACAAACCCCTAAAGAGTTTGTTTGTGGGAGAGGTTAAGAACACGAAAGTGCGCTGCTGGGCAGTACTGATTGTGGAGTACGGATGTAGGATAGAATACATCCAAGGCTCGAAGAATATTCGAGCGGACATGTTGTCCAGATTACGTCGTCCAGTGGAGGTCGCCACGTTAGATACTGGCGATTTTGTCATACCGGATGTGGACGAGGGTGCGTTACCACACGTCCCTCTAGAGGCATTCGATATTCCCTACGACGAGTTGCGTACCGAACAGACCAAGGAATATCCGGAGTTGTTTAAGAACACCCCGGAGGATTATATGGTCAAGAACGGTATTCTATATTCTTTAGTTACACCTTCAGCGTTGGACGCTGAGTACCCCCGAATCATGCTACCAACCCTGTTCCAGGAGAAAGTGCTCCGGATGGCTCATGAGCGAGCCGGTCACCAAGGTCTGCAGAAGACCATCGGTATGGTAAGAGATTCGTTTGTATGGACGTCTTTGAGAAAGGACGTGGTACGTATGCTGGAGAGGTTTACGACGTGCCAGGTCAACCAACCTGTCACTACTCGACAAGGTATAGTGAGATGCCCATGGCCAATTATCCGAGTCAGATAATCGGTATGGATTTTGGAATCGAGTAAGGGTAATGTGTATATCATGACGATCGTTGATCACTGTTCTGCATGGGCAGAAGCATATCCGATTCCAGCTAAGACGTCTCAAAATGTGGAAGACAAATTTTTCAATGAGTACGTCGCTCGTCATGGTGTCGCTGAAATATTGATAACCTATCAAGGAAAAGAGTTTTGTTCTAAATCTCTGAAGGAACGATTTAAGGAACACGGTATCGATCATAGGCGATCGAGTCCATACCATCCGCAGACCAATGGGCGTACCGAAAGGTTCAATCGGACGCTTAAGGAGTTGATCCAGAAAGGGGTGAATAATGCGTCTCGTGCCTGGGAAGATGAGTTGGGTGCGTCTTTAACAGCGTACCGCAGTACTCGTCATTCCACGACCGGATATACGCCATTCTATCTGACGTATGGTCGATGAGCGAGACTCCCGTTCGCCATTCCTATTGATGCGTCGCAAGATCTAGGTGAGAGACTGACATGTCTCAACAACGCCTTACTGCGCACTCGTAGCGAAACCACGAGATCTCGTGAGATTCACCGAGAACAAATTGATAAGCGTGCAAACGCTGGTATCTTTAAGGTAGGGGATTTGGTGGTCGTAAAGGCTGAGGAGAGGATGAAGTTGACCTCTCGCAGTGACCCCGAGTACGAGATCTTTAAGATCAATGGGCCAGTGGCTCATGTCCGACATCAGAGGTCTGGGAAGGTGTGTGTACTTAATATAGCCAAGTTATGCGTAGTCGACTCAGAGATGTGCTGGGACGAGGTACGGCCACGCCCTATTCGTGGCCTTAAGAGAGTGTTAGTCATCATCCCGGAACAATGATAGTACCCGAGTCCAGACCATTAGCGGGAACCGACTCCGGTATAACACCCGATAAATGGACTCGTAGGAAGCGACCGGCTTCGGATGACGAGACAAGGGTGAGTAAGGTGGGTAGGGTGGTTGATAATAACATCGGTCAACCTGGTACGAGTAGGACTCGTGACAAGGAGTCAGCGAGGGAGACCCGAATAGCTCCTCGTACCGTCATGATGGACACCTCGGAGGATATACCCGAGCCGGCTGTTGAGCCAATGGAAACACTTCCATCACATCCTTACTTTCTGCGCAAGAGCAGTCACGTGCCTGATGTCACCACTGAGAGCAAGAGACTTAGGATTGGCGCGTTGAGTCGCGCTAGGTACGATGAGCTCATCGAACGTATCGAAGCAGTTATAAGGCGACGTAGCCGCCGCTAGTTAGCCTTATAAATGTTAATAGTGAACCCGTAAGCATCGCATTAGGATAGCATCATGTATACGTTTCAGTGGTGTATTGTGCTGATGGTAGTTAGCGTGGTGAGAGGTATGTGTAAGGATTCTAGTGTACACCGATTACCGAATGGAGTTATGATAACCGAACCCGAGCCAGTATCAGTAATAAGAGCAGAATGGATGGTGATCGTATCAATTGATCATCCATATTTACTCGCTGAATTTATTGGACGATTGGCCCAAATGGCGGCGCTGGTGGCTGACATAAGTCGAAGGACTTCATTTTTGAGCACGAGTGATATATTTGGACTACAACATCGGATTAGGGGAGTGAGGAAAATTGCTATTAAAACGCAGCAAACCATGGTGAGTAGATCTAGGACAAGACGAAAACGGGGTTTGTTTAATTTCGTGGGAGATATTGCCTCGTCCCTGTTTGGAACCGCTACGTCCGGCGACATAGACGTGATCCGGGATGTAGTAAAGAAGGCTATGGGAAACGTAAATAGGGTAGTCCATTTCGCCAACCAACTAGCATCCCACATAAAACTCGCGTTCCATGATATTAACATGAACACGGACCGTCTCAATGAACTTGGGGATAGTCTGGTTGAGGTGACCGGCAATATGAGCAGACTGTTCAAAATACAAACTACATGCCAAAATGAACTTTATGCATTGGTGCGGCTAGGACATATAATAGACTCTGCCGAGTATGTGGTCTATGACTACCAGAAGACGGCTGAACAATTCCATAGGCAGACCGCATCACGGGAGCTGGGCAGACTGACCGAGGAACTGTTCAGTCCCACCGATCTGACCTCAGTGGCCAAGCAAGTCAGCACGGGGAATCGGTTAGTACGTCCATTCCAGTGGTACTACCGCAACGTGGTCGTGTATCCATTATGGAAAGACGACTCGAAATTACACTACGTAGCGACGTTACCCTTGATTGACGGGGGCAAGTACATCGAGTATGGATTGCATTCGTGGCCCGAACCCTTGGAGGAGGTGGGTTATTACATGCAAGTAGGAATAGGCCGAACCAGCATCGGTCTAGATACGAAAACCGGGTGGTATTTTACTGCGTCGGGGTGCAGAGGTAGTGGTCCTAGGGTATGTCAGGGTCAGTTAAGGGTCGATAAGACCCACGTGCCCTGTATAGTAAGCCTATTAACGAACACTACGGATAGTAATTGTAATATTCAACTGTCTGAATCTAATGTAACAGTGAGTAAGTTATTTGCCAATAAGAAAATAGGCGTCATGTTGCAAACGTTCGGTGAGACAATGGAAATTCATTGTGACGGACGACTTACCGACAGATGTGAGGTGAGAAATGGTGTGTATGCGTTGATGTCTGGTGAATGTGGGTATAGCGGGAAGGGCTGGCAATTCGAGCCTGTAGCATCTTACAGTCGGACGTACACTCGGGTCAGCCTGGCCATTGAAATGCCCCACTTGGATGTGACCGGCGTTCTTAATCAATCCCTGGTAGTAGATCATTTGAAGTTGCAACCCTGGAACCATTTAGAAAGGTCTAAGTATGTGCCACTAGCACCACTATCTGCGGTCGACCCAGTGATGGTCGATGGCATTGGGGTACGGTCATTCGTATCCTATTCGACGGGCTCCTTCGTGATTGTGCTCGTTGTGATAGTTTTTCTTTATAAATGTGGCGTATTGACACGCATGTGGAATTGGCTAAAATGCAAGCCACGTGTGGCCCATAGTAAATGCAAGCCACATGCGGCCCATAATAGTGATAAGTGCACTAACATCAAAATATGTGCGCCAGCTATTCCGATTCAGGCCCAGCAGCCCCGGAGAACTGCAGCACTACCGGAGCCGCTGAGGTTGGCAACCGGGTCATCGCCTAATGGTATTCCGAGGACTGAGATCGACCCGATGGCTGCCGACTGGATTGAGGTAGAACTATATGATACGGTAGAAGATCATAACGAGTGTGCCGCTGAATTGGACATATCCATGTGACGTTGTGGCACTAACTTTATATGCTGTGTATGGAACCTGAAGTGGTGATAACATAACTTGTATTGCAGGAACGCTTATATGATCAGTAATGAACTTGCTCTGTAGGATTAGGAATTTTATATGAACTGTAATGAACTCTGTAGGATTAAGAATTGTATGACCTGTAATGAATTTGCACTGTAGGATTAAGATAGCTATTATGTGGTTAGTAATTATTTATAACACCCGGAGTAAAGGGTTTTTAATGATTCTATTAATGTGTTTCCGGGGACAGTCAATTGCGCATGGTATTCTGTTATCCGGACATGTATGTTTGTATAGTTACGTAGAACATTAATAATGCTATTAATGTGTTTCCAGGGGATGTCAGTTGCGCATGATATTCATCTACCCGGACATGTATGTTTGTATAGTGATATGACTAGTTAGTCAGTTAGGATGATTATAGGACAGTGTGTGATCCGTTGCGAGGGCTGCTGGTACAGTGTGGTTTTGTTGTTGATGTTACACAACGAGTTAATTAACACTCTCTTAAGGCCTTAAGAGGTGGTTAATTAACTTCGGTTGAGGGGCATGTGTAGATATGGGATTGTAGGTGGGGAGTCATGAACCCGCGGACATCTTATATTTATGGGTGTAAGACCTCAGTGAAATTGATTGTATATTTGAAAGTACCAGTTGAGCTGGTGAACGGAGTAGCACCAATATAGCAGTAGGCATCATTAGGTGATGGTGTATTTATAGAAGCATTATATCATACTACTGGAGAGGCATGATGGGAAGCAAAATGGCTGCTACACTGGCTGACATCGGCAGTGCTGCCGAACCACGGTAACGTGAGAAACCTGTATGAGATTGTTGCGCTGTATTCGTATATAAGTCGGGTATGATGATAATGGACCCCGGGTTGTGGATTGATGGTGTCTGTCAGTAATTGAGGGTGGAAGTTGTTGCTATGACGTCAACACACACCTTCAGTATATTCAGCAGAAGTTATGAACAGGAGTTTAGGAAATAATCGAGTGAATAGGAATCGCTAGACGTAGAAGGACAGACTGGATAAAGGGGTTGATATTTAGTTATGAGTTAGGTTTAATAGTTATGACAAGCGGACTTAGTGGGGATTTGTTATGACAAGCAGATGGATGTATCTCTGTAGCCAGGTGCTGTTAACCGTCGTGTTCTGCGGGCTTAGTCGCAGAAAGCCATAGGCAGGACGTGGAAAGGGTAGGGTGAGGGAGGCATCGAGTACACAATCATTAATATAGCTGAGTTTGTTGTCAGCTATATGTCAATCAAAGTTAAGGCATTATATAACAAATCCTGTCGCGATAAGCGATATATAGGTTAGTAGCTGACAGCTCCCATCAATCCAGAACCGGCAGGAACCGCTTTGGCCATGTTTAGTGTTCGTTCCCTAGAAGTGAAAGACAGAGTTTGATTGGTCAGGATGACGTCATGATCAACGAGCGTCCAACTAAACTCTGGGGAAGGGAAGTAAAGGGAACATGGTGGTGGTACATGAAGAGAGTATAAAACGGGCAATGGGCTGGTGATCGTGAGGCTAGTCGAGTTTTGGGTCCAGTCCGTCGTTCGCGTAATAAACTGACTCCGAATACAATAGGGTAGGAGTGATCGGTTAGGGTTAGGAAACCGTTAAGTAAAGTAAAGTAGCTAACACTTAGTCAAACTTATTCCAAAGTATTTTCTTTTCTTCCATGGCAGTAAAAGCCAACTTAGTTTATATTGTACAGTTAGTAAAATAAATTATCACCTTGATAATCAAGGCACGAGTTTGGGTTATAATTCTGGATACTACGGAAGACCACCGTAGCGTACCTGTACTTCATGATAATCAGTCAGATCAGGCCCGGATAGCAAATACAAATATCGTTCAATACATCTACCAACGAGGCGAGCTGCTATCCATCTCTTTTGTTTTCGGCAAGGTTGGTTGTCGCGGCAACCGCACCTACAAACCTTGCCCAAAGCCGAAGAGACTTCAGAGTCGGGTATACATCAAGAGTACGTATACCCAGTGTTAGGAAGTACGTCAGAAACATAGGTGACGTCATAAAATCTTCAATATGTGCCAAAAGTGACGTGTGAAAATTTTATATCGCTTTCCATCTTTCATTTTCATGAAATATACACTGCTGTCGCTGTCGGGAACGCATCAGTCCTTGTTTTAATTTGTCAGTGTGAGTATGTTCGCACGCCAATATCCAATGGTAATCGTTCGTTGAATACTACAGCGCGTGCTCGTATCGAGAAGTATGAAACGGACTGAAAGCCATGTTTATAGATAAATTTACATAATACTCTATCATACCACTATGTGTCATATTCGGGTCTTTTCAGACCCCAAGAGAGAAAACTAGGGAACTGAAAAGAGGGAAAATATACAACACAGCATAAATTACTGAAGTTTGCCTTATTGCTACGGTTTAATAAACAATGTAATTAATTCTCGATCTTAGTATTATATTTACATGGACTTGTAGTAAGCAGATTGTTTCACGTTAATTGAGGAATCCACCTTTAGGTATGCCCCGCCCATCTCTACTTAAGCTCCACCTCCACACCACTTCACCCGTTCTCGGATCGATCGATTCTTGAACTCCCCAACAATAAATTTCCAGAAAACTATGCAGGTAAATAGTTGAATATTTTAAAACTAATTTGACTGGGTGATGTTAAATTAGTTTTACTGACTACATGTTCAATGACGTGTTTATTAAATAGTAAAGAGATATTCGTACAACAACGCGTTAGCCCGTCATCAATTTTGCATTCGTGACAAACCTAATTATGCCATTCATAACGTCATTGATTATCACGTCATCCTACACATCATCTAGTTGATTATGATGGCATATGTTTGGTGGATAAACTGCAAAAGGTCCATTGTCGGCGAAGTACTGCAAGGTAATAAATAAATGACACTAACTATTTTATAATATGTAGATAGACAAATTCATAAAATGTTTTGAACAGGGTGCAAGATATATAATCGCCACACATCAAAATATAACTCTGTGGTCATAACATACTCCAGTTGATAATATTAGTGTTAAAGAAGCCGTGCTGTTCAAACATATTTCTAAAGACCAGTAATCATGTTGTCTAAAATAAGTGCCATCTTTCAAGAACAGCAAATTTCAAAATGGTCTGCGAACTCACAGAATGCACACCTGGCTGGCGAGTGAAATAGCATATATAGTAATCAATAGTTTCCAGGCTAAAGGAATAGACTAACAGCTGAAATCTACACTCCAGCCAATCAGATTAGATTAAACTGGTTTATCTAGATTTGTGTAGGCTTAATTGCAGTCTAGTCTGTATGGATTTGTGAACATTGATTTCCAGAGACCCTGACTTGAAACTAAAACCGCTAAGAATTGACAGGAATTTCCATTCCTCCTCTCCAGTCGTCCCTCTGATCCTACACCAATCTTCAGATTGACAGATCTCGCCTATAAGACATCAGAGTAAAGATTCTTACAAATTATATTATCGTCGTAAGTTTAATCGATGCTATTGTCCTTTCGACGAGTTATTTCCCCTTGAATACGTCTTCTTTAGATAAACACGGCTCCATATTTCAGTTAAATCTTGATTACTCAAGCATGTGTCATGACCTCCTAGCAACGTATGAAGAGAACATCTTTTTCCATTTTGGCATCAATGGCGATGAGGTCTCGTGCTACCTTAGGCTGCTAGAGACTGCAATGCACTACAGCGATGCTGTGTTCAGAATAGCCACTAATTAATGCAAAGCATGGTTTAGGGGGGAGACAGCTGATATGCTAGAAGGTAAATAGTAAGGCATATAGGCAGCAACAACAATGGATGGATCCGATCTGTCACACACTTATAATAACGTCATAATAAATAACATCATATGCAGGCTGACGTCACAAGGACAATGCATAATGAATGATGTATCTAGCTATGTCATGAACAGCTAAACGTCCGATAAGGCTAGGAATTGTACGTCTCTCATCGATTTACTATTTGATAAACGTTCTGTTGAGTATTTTGTAACTAAGTTAACTGGGCGCTGTTCCTGCCGAGCAAATTATTTTCAAAAAACAGCTTATGGGCATAGCTACATTGAAAAAGAGATTCCGAGAATTCAGTGATCCAAAGTATATAAAACGATCCCAACATGCGCAAACCGTGTGCGGATCTTAGATAGAAATGGGTGGGACTTATCTAGAGATGGATTGCTCTATTTAATTATTGCAGATAACTTTACAATCACCTTTTCACTTTCGATTACTTGAGAATATTCAATAACAACATCCTCTCCGACGACCAACGCATGCCACACTTGGTTGTTCTTTGAACAATGCTTGTCTAGGAAAGTAGGAAATGTATGGAAGTGTAAGACCCAGATGACCTGACACCGCCAATGTGTGAGGGGAAATTAAAATATATTCAGTTAGAAAGACCTTTGTTCTCTACGATAATCAAGCTACTCTCGTAGCGAATGATATCTTTAGTACCGATTTGATTGGATTTTCTCATCTCCCACTAACAGTGTGCGAACGACTAGTCTCTGAAGACCGATGGCATCTTCAATATGTAGGCATAATCAAATTGGCACTCACATTACGTTGTGCATAGTGTCTGCGCATATTTCCACCAGTTGTATTTATGATTACTGTTGGAGCAGGAGGTAAATTCTTGATCAATAATTGTACAACATAGATTCGTATCCCCAATGAAATAAGTAAATGCGGATATAGTCGATAATTCCACTTGTATTTGTCCCATCTAGCCTAGCAAAAAGAGGGATCCAAGAGGGATCCATTTCTGGCTACGGCCCCCCATTATTAGCAAAACCTTCCAAATTCTAACTCATTTCTAAGGATTATCCGCCCATTTCCAACTATGCTCAACTCATTTCTAGCTATGAGCAACTCTTTTCAGCCATATACTCTGCGCCCCTCTGTCGCTATGCTCAGCCGAATCCCGATAGCACCTGTTGACCGCAAATAATAAACAGAATGATACAAATCGTTCGTGTACTGTTTCTGAGTATCACTGTTCCGTACTGGTTATCAACAAAAATTACGCCTCGCATGCAGCGACATCTATTGTTGTCATATGTCCGACTTTGGCTGACATTCTGGCTTTGAGGTAGAGATCACTATAACAAATGCATTCCTGCACGCAACCACATGATCCCAGCATGCAATTCACCTTTGATGTGTTGTCACGGAGGCTCGTGTCACCTCACAAGAGAATAATAACACCGGTAGTAAACGGCCTGTGGCAGAGAGCCTTACTGATCACTCCGATAATTGAAAGTCCATTCAACATAGACGAAGAGAAAAGGTTCGATCCACACAGGAGTATTAAACCTTAAAAGAAATTCTTTATTTATCATTTATAATTTGAAGTGTTATTACGGAATTGATTCATACAGTGTGGGTGGGGCGGTTATTTCATCAAACTAGGTACTGTTATTGTTGTCTTGGAGTGGATATGAACAACTGACAATACTATTCTCGGTATTGCTTAAATATTGACTATTGTATGTATTTATAGTTTCGTTTGTGGATAAACCTGAAATGTTGTGAATATGTGGCAAAATGAGATTCTGTCTGGGAATTATCATGCCGGCCTTGATAGAATAAATAAATAAACGAATACAAAAGTATAATTGTATTGTCGGTTGATATCGTACAGAAATAGATGTGTTCATTGTGCCATTGTGCTATGTGAATATGTGATCATTATTACAGCGTGTATGTTGTTAGTGTTAGTTATCAGTTTGTGTGTTGTGATGTCTCGTTATTGTGTAAGGCTGAGGGAATCGACTGATAAGCTAGAAACATAGTCTGGTACCTAAAAACATGATGGCTTCTTGAAGGGTTATGATCGGATATTAACGCGCGTTCGCATATGAAGCGATTGCATTGCATCCATGTGAACGATATTAGTCATTAACACATTGGGCCCTGAACTCCAGGAATCACAATCTCAAGGTAACCAAACATGCACTCTGTTGAATAGTTTGAAACCAATTTGACAGGAGCATGCTGCTGCCACAAGTAGCACCATCTCTCAGTCAAATTAGTTTCAAAATATTCAATATAATATTTATTAAATTTTTTAATTAATTTTCAAATCTGACCTTTTGCCCTCAAAGTTTTGATGTGCATCAGATAAAGCAGCACTTTGAGATAGCTGGAGGTAATAGGTAAATCTCGATGTTAAATTATCTCATATCCATATGTAAATATGTCAGGTTAGATTTAGAGGTCGTATTGATTGAATTATCTTGTCCTATCTAATTCATTAAACATCTTGATTTTGGGAACACCATACTAGAACTCTTGAAAAGTAATGCTTACTGATCGATACCGAGGGATCCTATGCCCTGCCAATTTCTAAATATGCCTGTGCGCCCAATTCTCGGTAAGCTCCGCCCATATTTTGCACGTGTTGGGATCGATTTATAGACTTTCAACCCTGAATTCACACACTCCTAATTTCCAACGAACAATACACTTAGGCTGTGGAATAGTTTGATACCAATTTGGCTATGGCAGCAGGAGCGCCCAGTTAAATTTGGTTTCAAAATATTCAACATAATGTTTAGTAACTAGTAAATACACCAAAGACATATTATTCCTACACTTGACGGACTTTCACATATTCATGGCGGAGCTAGATACATCATCTATTGTGCATTTAGATTGTGACGTCAGACTACATGTGTCCTAATTGATGGTAACGCCATCAATATACTTGTGTGAAAGATCGGATATCTCCTATGCCATATTGTCTCGTACAGCAGCTGAAGTTAGTAAAAAGGTTGTTTAAGCGAATCATTGTATAGTTTATCAGCATCCCCTAGATGAGCTTGAAATGTGTTTGTCCCAGAGGAGGTTTGGAATATTGATGACACATTTCTGCTGGCATAGCCTCAGTTCTACATACTCATCAATAACCTATTACAAAACATACGTTTGAAAAATCCAGTCTTTGCAGAGAGCTTTCCATTAGATTCTTATTTCGACATTTTATCATCATTTTGCCAATTTCCATCTTAAACACCACGTCTAGACGGTTCTCGCTTTGGGGAGAATATATACAATGTCAGGAGAGGTTTGTGGTGTCCTCCTTCATGGCATAACGGTTAGCAATCTGTGAATAATTAG
>JAVVLW010005192.1:0-13110 GCA_034401795.1 Chaetoderma sp. LZ-2023a
ACTATTTATTTAGTGTTTAGCTCTTTCCCTGACGTCTTGGGATCATATATTTGTATTATCTCCCTTTATATATTGTAGTAGTATGGGTTTCCGCTTTTATTAAAACACCATGGCAACCTCTTATAAGCATACCCTAAGTCTTAAAATCACGGCAAAGGCTTAGGATGTTTCGGCAATTGAGGTGTATCATGGGTCGAAGGACGTAGTTGGGGCAGGGCCACGGGTCCTTCAACATCTCATTAACATTTCCAAATCCTTATGGAATGTCACCGTGGTTAATGAAAGTGTGAAGGAAAAGTTGCTCGATGAGGTCCTTGTCGTGAAGGGTGAGGTGTGTAATGTGGAGGAAATAGATTCTGATCGTCTATTAGTTAAGATGAAGGTTTCGTTAGAGATCCCAGATGAACAGGTTATCAATGAATTGATCAAGTATGGCAAAGTAGAAAAAGTAGAACACGAGACCTATCCATTTGATCGAACCTTAGGAAATGGCATCAAAAGAATTTGGTTTGAAAAGGTAGAACAACCTCTCCCAAGTAAGGTCATGGTAGATGTTCGATCTATCTTGCCATTATGGTACAGGGGGCAAATCAAAAAGTGTAGAATCTGCTTAAGCACAGAACATCTTGTAACAGATTGCCCTAACAAAAACAAATGTCTAGCTTGTGGGTCATCTTATCATTTTAAGTGGCGATGCCCGCAGAACAAATCTGTCAAAGAGGGTGCTGATATAAGAGCAGAGCAAGTTGTTTCTAAAGAAAATGTCATAGAACCGGTAGTTGCTGAGATTGTAGCTGAAATCCATGTTAATGAGAAACATGATTCTAAAGAAAATATCATAGAACCGGTAGTTGCTGAGACTGTAGCTGAAGTCCATGTTAATGAGAAGCATGATGAAAAAACTAAGAATCCAATCGCTGCAGTTGCAAGTAATGAAATAGAGGTTCTAGATGAGCGGCTAAGTCTTACTCCAGTAACAAGCCAATCCAAGTCTGATGTCAGAGAGGTTAATTGCACACAGGTTGAAGATGATGATCAATACCCTCTGGAAGAAAGTTTTAATTTAGGACAAGTAAAATTCAGGTCGCAAGATACTGAAACTAACTTTGATTTTCCACTGAGTACACTCAATCTAGACGATTTAAATAATATAGAGAAAGTAATTGGTGTCTCGGATCGATTGAGTGAAACAAAGCGACAGAAAGATGGAGACAGTTCTGAATCAGAAATCGAGGAAAGTGATATAGATGGCGATAATATGTCAGTGGCTGAATCCGATATATCCATTCAAGCACAGAGTTCTAAATCGCCAGATGAAATGGTCATGTACAGGTCAGAGGCAGGAGAGGTGTTAGTTCCATATGTGACGGCAAAAGGGGTTAAATATAGGCATCTGCGTCATGATTCAGATATATTAAATATAAGCATTTGGAAAAAGTTGAACTAAGTAGTACAGAGTTTGAGAGTAAAATAGGTAAATGGCCTAAGAGAGGGTCAAAAATAACAAAATCTAGTTAGCTTAATAATGGCGGATGTACACATCATGTTATTACTTTTTATGCTAATTTGTACACTCAATTGTAGAGGCTTAAATAGTGACATAAAACAGCGTCACTTACTAGAGACTCTAAAATATTAGCAGATTGGCATTGCTTTCATACAGGAAACAAAGATTCAGAAGTCAGAATTATATGATAATTTAGAAAAGATTTCTGGATCCAGAATATTCTATTCGTTATCTCAAGATAATAGTGGTGGCATAACAATTCTTATACTCACTCGTTGTTCAGCCTATGTAAATATAATCTCTTCAGAATCAGATGCAAATGGTCGCTGAGTGAGAGTCACAATCGATATACAACACACACGTTTCACATTGCTGTGTATATATGCACCTGCATCTCATCAACTATGTCGTGATTTTTTAAGGAGATGTCTAAAACAGCACTAGATAACATCACTGAGAATTTAGTAATGGGTGGTGACTTTAATTGTGTCGTAGATAAAGAAAATGACAGGAATGCAACTTCAACTTTTACTGATATATCACATAGACTCTTAAAACAAATATGTGATAATGAAAATTTAGTTGACACCTATAGAATATCAAAACCTCATGGTAAAGATCTTACATGTTTTTCGGCAGATGGTAAAGTTGGGTCAAGGAATCGACAGAATGTATGTGAATAGTTTGTTGACAGGGTACTGGAGAGATGATAATATTAAACCAGTCGCATTCTCAGATCACAACATGGTTTGTGTAACCTTTGTCAATGCTGACTTGGTAACAAAAGGGGTCGGGTTTTGGAAATTAAACATAACACTGTTGGGAGAAGAATTTTATAAGAATAATATAGAGAGTTGTTGGCAGTATTGATTAATAGGAAAGCATCATATAAGAGCACATTGCAATAGTGGGAGGATGTAAAACTGGATTTAAAGTATGTTTCTCGAAAGTATGCTATTAGAAAAGCATGAGAAATATGCAAACGCAAGAAAACACTTCATCGATCAGTGATGAAAATTAATGCTAAAGTAAATAATGGTGAAGATAATTATTATGAATTACTGGTTAAAATTAAAAGTAAAATAAGAGATATAGAACAATATGAGTTTGAAGGTGCAAAAATTAGAGCAAGAGCACAGATGCATGCAGAAGGGGAAAAGCCAACCCGATAATTTTGCACATTAGAAAAAGCACGGGCAATAGATAAGGTGATGTGCTCATTAAACATGCCAGATGGTTCAACCATCTTTATCAACAATGAAATGTGTACTATTGTAAGCCAGAGGGAATTGATGAAGATGCAAAATTGGATTTGCTAGCAAATATAGACAAAAAAGTGTCAGACACAGGAAGTGAATTCTGTGATCAACCCTTAACACTAGAAGATTTAACTAAATCCCTCAAAGGCATGAAACTAGACAAATCACCTGGGTGTGATGGCCTTCCAGTTGAATTTTACCAAACCTTTTGGCAGCTTGTAGGTCCAATAATGGAAGAGTTAGCCACTGAGATTTTTTAGAAAGGCCATTTACCACCAACTATGGCTAGGGCATACGTAAGGCTAATATATAAACGAGATGACAGACGTCTAATTCAGAATTACAGACCAATTTCTCTACTATGTGTAGACTACAAAATAATATCCAGAGCACTAACATTGAAACTTGGTAGTATTTTAAGAGACATTATTTGAACAGATCAGACATGTGCTGTGCCTAGGAGGACAATTTTAACCAACACCATGTTAATAAGAGACCGTATACAATTTGTTGAGAAGGATAGCATCCCTTCAGCTGTGATTGCCTTGACAACGAAAAGGCATATTTGACCATGTGGAATGAGATTTTCTTTTTAATTCTTTGCAATCGTTTGGGTTAGGCACAAACTTTATTAAATGGGTTAAGATTTTATATATGGATATCAAGAGTAGCTATTTAGTGAACAATCAATTATCCTGAGAAATTGTCTTAGAACGTGGTGTTAGGCAGGGGTGTTCCCCATCGCCATTATTTTTTGTTATTGTGATGGAATCCCTTGGCATAGCATTGAGGCAAAATAATAACTTTCAAGGCATATGTATTCGTGGCATAGAAAGACCACTTAAGCTGTCACAATATGCTAATGATATAAATGTATTTGCTAGTTCAAACAATGATTTTACAATTTTAAACCAAGTACTAGAAAATTTCCAAAATTCATCTGGTTTGAAAATCAATAAAGGAAAATCCGAAGGATTATTTTTGGGGCCGTGGAAAGAGCGGAATGACCAGCCACATGAAATTTATTGGTCTAATGATACCATTAAGATTTTAGGCATCTATTTTAGCAGGAAAGCGAATACCACACAAAATTGGGATGAACGAGTATCATAGCCTAAGAGAATATTAGCAAATCTTTCAATTTTGTTTTGTGTTTGTGTTTGTGGTCAACAACTTGGTATTATCTTGGCTATAGTATACAGTATCTGTTGTACACATGCCAAAACATAGAAAAGTTTCCCATCGTGTTCTCAATAATGCTAAGTTAGAAGGAGGACTTGATTTAATCGATCTTAAAGTGAAATGTGTTTCTTTAAGGCTAAAATTTTTGAATGATCTTATTACATCAGATGCGACGTGGGCATGTGTTTTATGAGCTCTCGTGGAGAGAATTGTAGAACCATTTCTGGCGGAGTGTGTTTCACCTCAAAGAAGCAACCTCCAAATAGCCAAATGTTCCCAGATGTGTTTAAAGATCAAGCTAAGGAGTTAGAAATATTTGACAGATACATGCATCCGCCTACGTGCTGGAAAGAAGTACTAGAACAGCAATTGTGGGCCAATAGTAATATTTGTTATAATAATGCAGTACTTTATCTACCGTCCTTTGCAAAATATGGCATTCAACGTTTGTCTGATATAACACCCCCCACCCCCACCCAAACACATAAATGGATTTCAATGCATGAAGTAGCTAGAAAAACACATATGAGGCATATAGATGCCCAGCGGTTGCTAAATAAAATAAAACATGCTGTACCAATTGAATGGTTTTGTCTGCCAAATGTAAATCATAATAGTTTGACTCCGCAATCTGCACTAGTTCTTGATGATGAGATGTTAAAATACGAAATGAGATCCAATGAATGGTACCACGTTATGAGACGAAAACAAGTAACACCTCCCATAGCAATTAAGAGATGGGATGACTCAAGCTATAAACCATCCAGTTGTAAAAATGTATGGAAAATCTCCATACATACCAAATATGGCTCCTGATTTATTGTGGCGATTACTACATCGACGACTATGGCTGGGACACTTGACATACAAGTGCAATATAACGACTTCTGATTGGTGATACTTATGTCAAACAGACGAGGAAACAATCGAGCATTTATTTGCAGAATGTCCAATATTGTCACAATTTTGGGAGTATATCAGGTGAATTTTGGCACAATTTGGAGCTAAGCCCATTGTTCTAGAAACGCATATAGTCTTTTTTAGATAATTTGGATCAAGCCGTGTAAATTTCACAAAGTCTGATAAGACTATTTTAATAACAATACGCAGACGAAAAATCCATCTATGGGCAATCACAATAGAGCAAGAAAGGCAATATTTCGTTCATTGCTGCTGAATCATATTCCTTGCGAATATTTTAGACTAAAACAGCATGGTAAAGAAAAAGTATTCAAGGCCATATGGTGCAAAGCAAACATAGTTTCAATAAAGTTGGGAACTGTAAAAATAAATGAGCCTGCACTAGCGTAAATCATTCAATTACTATAACTGTTTTATCTGTGTCTTTTGATTAATCTGTGTCTTGTAATGCATTTAGTCTGCATTTTGATATTGTTATGTTTAATGATTCATGGTGACAAATAAACAAACTGGGGTAATTTAATAATCAATTGTTAAAGTAAGTTGCCCTTGAATTATAAAATAGTCCTGGGTAATTTTAGAAACTTGCATTGGGTTTTATAGAGTTATTTGTTCCCGGGTAATTTACAAAACCATATAATAAAGTAAATCGAAAATATAAACAAGAGCGCCAACTATATGTGCTATACTACCCAAAATGCTACTACGCCCGCTGTTATTTAAGAATCAGCCCACTGGCGTCAATGACTGACTTATGTGTCATTGATTGACGAGTCACTTTTCAATTGCTGGACTGTTGCACTCGCCACAGGGGCCTACTACCACACCTGGATTGAATAGCAATGCCTTTGTTAAGTTTTGTTTTGCTATCAGATCTTTATCAGCTTATTGTTTTGTATCTATACCTTTTAAGCGGTATGTATTTATAGATTGTATTAATGCTCGTTAGTTAGATATGTTATTTATTTTTAATTTTGGTGTAATATTAATCAGGCTTACTAGTTCACCAGGTTTTTTTCTGGGCGTTTACAAGTCTTTTTAAAGGAGTTTCTCTGTGAATTTTCAACAACAAAAAAAAAAGTGGTAGGAGTAGTAGTAGTAGTAGTAGTAGTAGTAGTAGTAGTAGTAGTAGTAGTAGTAGTAGTAGTTACTGTTGTTGTTGTTGTTGTTGTTGTTGTTGTTGTTGATGTACACAGTAATAAATTTCAGATTTGTCAAATGGCCAAACTATCGTCTGCTGTTGCTTATAATGGGATGGGAACTCAAGCATCAGCTGTGTTCAAGAAGATGAATGGTTCGACGGTGTTAGTTTACCAGTACCAAGCCATCGCAGTGTATGATGTTATTTAATCATAGCATATTTATAATCAATATCATCATCATCATCATCATTATCATCATCACGTACATTTTAGTTTCTCCTTAAAATCCACAAACATAAACTAATGGGTGAATCCTATGACACTACTCTCTAGGTCAATAATGGGCTTTTTAATTTTTAGCTATGCACCGCACATATCTAGCTAAGCTCCACCCACCCCTAGCTCGTGTTGGGATCGATCTATCTCTGAACTCTCTCACTATAATTTTCCAGAAAACTGTAAAGATATGCTATTGAATATTTTGGAGCTAATTTGACTGGGCGCTGTTGCTGACTATGGCAGCAACAGCGTCAATTCAAATTAGTTTCAAAATATTCAACAGCATGTTTATTAAATAGTAGAGACATGCAATTCATACAACGTGTCGGGCTATTAAGAGTTAAAGTGGGGCTAAATATAAGTATTTATGGCGTAATTATTATGACGTCATCCTACACGACACTTAGCATATTATGACGTCATATGACGTCAGATGATAGCTGGATACTCTGGAAAAGTGAATTTCGGATTGTGGCTGTGAATCATACAGCATCAGTGATTTTATTGATCTACACCACAACGGCAGTGAATATCATAGCTTCCTAAAAACGCCGAGGCTTTTCTTTCTAAACTGACTAAAATTCAAGTTCCGCCAAATGACTTCCTAGTTACTCTGGTCTAGATGTTGTTTCAATGTACACAAGCATTGATATCGAGAAGTGTATAAATTTATTCAGTAGTGCATTATATCTACATGTCTGAATCTGAAGATGCCACCATAACAGGTGTAATGAGACACACACCTTTAACATAGGTGTCAGAAGCGAGAGGGGAGGTGGCAAAGGGACAATGATCATACACGCTTTTGGTTCTGGTAGCAAATATACGATTTTGCACACACAGAAACACACACACGCAAGCACGCACGCACCCACCCACCGACCCACACTCGCACCCACCCACCCAAACCCACACACCCACACGCGCACGCACGCACGCACACACATGCACCCCCTCCCAACCACCCCCCACCCCATCCCCTCACACGCACACACACAGACATGCGTGTGCGCACGTGCACAAGCACGAACGCGCAAACACATAAACACGCGCGCACGCATGCACGCACATGCACTTTTTGAGCATCTAAATCTGAAATTCCATATTCACAACCAGAATAACAGGAGATGCCATCATAGAACATTTAAATTCAAAATTTGCATTGATCCCCGCCCCCAGATTTGTGTTGACTTTGCAATGCCCCCACCCACCCACCCACCCACACGCACGCACACACACACGCACGCACGCACACGCACATGCACATGCACATGCACACGCACACGCACACACACACTTTTGGATACCTTCCTACGCCTATGTATAATTTTAAAAGCTATTTGGATAACATCTTTCAAATCTGGCCACACAGTAGAGAGGATTTCATAGAATCTGTACTCATTTTAAACATGTATAATTCAAATATCACTTAAGACAGATAACAAAGATAGATCAGTTGACCTCTTTGACATTATGGTCCACACCGGTCCTTAATGCAATACGGCCAAGTTATTCAGACAATAAGGTGTATTTCAAATCAACATATTCACACAAACCACTCCAAAAAATCATTTCGCCTTCAACAAAATTTTGAAGGATTAGTAAAATCACAAATCCTTCGAATGTATAGAATTCTAGTGATGCAGAAGATCTTAATGGTGAGCTATGGCGGCTTAGCAGGCAACAGCTACATATTTTCTTTCATTGACACTACACGTATTCCATACAATACGACATCAGCTCACTGAGGGCGCTACACTTCTCTAATGGACCTTTCATGTTTTAGCTATGCCCCGCCTATCACTAGCTAAGCTCCAACCACACTTAACATGTGGCAGCAACAGTGCCCAGTCAAATTATTTTCAAAATATTCAACAGGATATTTATTAAATAGTAAAGACATATAAATCGTACAAAAACGTATAGTCCGTCTTCAACTATGCGTTCTTGACGTACTAACTACGTCATTCATAACGTCATTAATTGTGATGGCATTCTATACATTACGTAGTTGATTATGACGTCATATGATGGATGAATAAAGTGGAAAGGCCCATTGCACTAGACTAAATACAAAGTGCGAATCGTCCAGGTAAATGAACTTCGGTTAAGTTATTGTCTGAGCCGCCATTAATTGATGGTGGGCCAACAACAGTGAACGATGTGTACGATATGGACACAGGCGTGAATAATTCGAGTAACCAGCCCAGATTTCAACCGGACGCTGTCACGCCCGTCACACCTGAGTACCCTTTGTCGGCCTTGAGCGCTATCACAGATATGCACATAAAACAGCCCATGAATCAGAAACCACCATTCCGGAGTATCCATCTATCATCTGACGTCATATGACGTCATAATCAGCTAAGCGGCGTGTATAGCGACGTCATAATCATTACGTCATAGATGATTTTATTTAGCCCGTCTTTAACACTTAATAGTGTGACACGTTGTGCGAATTGTATGTCTCTACTATTTAATAAACATGCTGTTGTCATAGGCAGCAACAGAGCACAATCAAATTAGTTCCAAAATAATCAATCGCTTACCTTATAGATTTTTGGAAATTGATAGTCAGGAAGTTCAGCGATAGATCGAGCTCAACACGAGAGAGGTATGGGTGGAGCTTAGCTAGAGATGGGTGGGGCATAGCTAAAAATGGAACGGCCCATATTCAACAGTCCACTCTGAACAATACATCAACTGGAGTTATGCAGTTACCTACAGTAGAATTTTATATCATGCCACCATTTTTAACCATGTGACGTTATTGGAGCTGGCTACCGGGACATATCTACAAACATAAAATATTCTCAGAAATATATCACCAGTTCTGTCCTACATACAATAAACTCCTGAATATACCGGCCTTATGGTATGAAAATTTACAAAGACATAAAGATAGGGGTAGTTCACAGACTTGGCCCTTGAAACCCACCATGAAATATAGGCGAAATACCTAGATCCAACGACATTGTGGCGAGATATCTGAAACAAAAGAAAATTAAATATGAAACATTACATATGATAGCATATAAACAAAATATGGCACAATAGATAAAACCACCATAATGAGTAGCTACAACCAACCAGTCGCATTACGGGGTTGGGACAGTTTCTGAAATGCAGAGTGATTAAATGTAAATTAGATAAATTTCTACCAGTCAGGATACTTTAACAAGTTTTCAAACCAAAACCATTTTCAAAATGTTACTATCTTTCAATTTGTGTTAAAAACACCATTGTAGGACAAACAAATTGTTCATTCAGAGTGCAAGGCACGAGGCTTAGATCAGATATGCGCTTGAATAACGACATCAGCATAGCTGAACGTTTCAATTTTCGAGGTCATTTAATCAATCATGATTTTGAAATCTTAAAGATGGAAAAACTGCCCACTTTAGATAAAGAAATAGAAACAGTCTGGATTAAGTGTTTGCAGACAAAATAGCTTTCTGACCTAATTGCTGATTCACGGATGGCTGAGACAAGAGACAATGTCCCATTTATCCGAACATATAATTTAAAAAATTGATATTATATTATCTATATGTTAAACATTTACAGAACTATATGAAATTATTACAAAATCGTAATCTGGATTTAAGATAAGCAAATCTGCATTGGACAATATTTTTTCACCATATGTTATTACAGAATTATTATTTTTACGAAGAAACTTCGTTTGACACTGTGTGGAGAGTTAGACTATGAAGCAAAAAAGTGGCATATCTGGACAATGTTTTAATATAATTATTAATATGTATACACCAATCTCTTCATTTATTTTTCATAATTTCACTTCATCTGACACTTTTCCCTGTAAGATTGGAGTGAGGCAGGGAGAAAATCTCTTATCCAGATTATTCTCTTTTTATAATGCTTATTTAGAAAATTATTTAAAAGAAACTGGAAACCCAGGACCAACATCATCAAGAAAATGGACCCTTCTAGTTTATCCATCTATTATATGACGTTATAATCATATATGGGACGTGTCGGATGACGTCATTCTCAATGACGTCATGAATGAGGTAGATAAGTATGTCATGAACACTTAATTGAAGACGAACTAAGCATTGTTGTACGAATTGTAATTCTTTACTATTTAATGAACTAATGAACTTTACTATTTGATGAACTAATTTGATTGGGCGCTGTTTTACCAAGTCAAAGTACTTTCAAAATATTCAACTGCTTCCACATAGAGCTTTCGAAAAATTGAGTCATGGAGTTCATGGATCGATCGAGCCCAACACGGGCGAAGCGCGGGAGGAGCTTAGCTAAAGATGGGCGGGGCATAGCTAAAACTGGAAAAGTCCATTGGCTGATGACTTTCACATCTGGTTATGTTTATTAGTATTGCTTTACGCTGATGATAGCCTTCTTATGGCAGATTCAGGGGAATCATTACCGGAAGCTTTAAAGGCACCTGGTGACGTTTGCACAATAATAAATTATCCCATCTTGTGTTAAATTAATGGTCAAGTTGGTTAAACGACCTCTGCAGTGATCTGGAGAAATTGCCATTTGGAGGCTAAGAGAAGAATATGTTTGAAAATTTACCACTGGAATGACTGGCTCGGTAACCGAGCCAATCATTCCAATGGTAAATTTTCAAAAATACTCATCTTGGTCCGGAATTGGACACTGGCTAAGCAGAAATTTGAATTTTCTTGACCATTACACTTTTGATGAATGTCCATTTGAAGGATAACAGAAATCTATTTTTTGTAATTTTTCGTTATAAATCTACGAAAATACTCTTTTTTGCTGCAAAATCGAAATTTCCTTGAAAAGTATTGGTAATTAAATGGTTAATTGAAATAAATAGTATTTTGAGCGCTTTGATGCGCTGTTAAAACGTAGGGAGAACAATGGACCTTTCCGGTTTTAGCTATTCCCCGCCCATCTCTAGAGCTAAGCTCCACCAACACTTCGCTCGTGTTGGGATCGATTTATCTCTGAACACCCTGACTATCAATTTCCAAAAAACTACACAGGTAAGCTGTTGAATATTTTGAAACTAATTTGACTGGGTGCTGTTGCTGCCTAAGGCAGCAACAACGCCCAGTCAAATTAGTTTCAAAATATTCAATAGCATGTTTATTAAATAGCAAAGAATAACAAAGACATACAATTTTATAAAACGTGTCGGAGTATGTGAGATTTGATGACGGTCTATATGGAACCCTTCGTGATGTAATGATTGTGACGTCATCATACACGCGCTGAGATGATTATGACGTCATAAAAAGATGTAACCGTTTATTATCCTCATTGGCCTACAATGTATACTACTCAATGGTCCAACCTGTATTATTGTATGCATTAGAATTATGGTGTTTCGAAAATATAGACATGTTTGAAAATTGTCAAATAAAATTCTATAAAATTTTGTTAAAATTAAAGGAAAGTACACAAAAATATTTTGATTTACGACGACCTCGGCAAATTCCCCTGAAAATGAGTAATACACGAATTTGTGACATTACAGTATTTAGTATTGACTGCGAATCTAACCTACAAAAGACGGAAGCGCCAAACATCATAGCCCACAAACGCTTCCATCACACCAACGCCACAGGACAAAAATCTTACTTTGCTGTTGAGGCATTGACATCAGCAAAGTAGGATTTTTGCAGTGTGGCGTTTATGTGGTGGAAACATTTGTGGGCTATGATTCTGGGTGCTATCAACGGTTGTGGGTTAGATTCCCTGAAAATTTTGTAGTATGATATTGGCACAGCCTAGTAAATTCATTCAGGTTATAGCAAACTGTCACTGCTTCTCTACTTTTGTGCATTATATTATATATAAAAATATATTGTAAATATCAAATGGATCGATAATCTCAAGACAATCCTAAACTCAACAAGGTGTACTTAATTTAGATCATATGAACCAAAAAAGAATTGTTAGAAAAATCAAACAATTTTTACAACAGATTTATAGATAACTGGAGAAATGACATTAATAATTCAAACAGGCTAACATTTAAGCATCAATAAAACAAGACTTTAAATTCGAAACACACCTAAAGAAATCTACAGAACGGAAAAGGCACACTATTATGCCATTTCGGATCCCTAAATCATTACATTACCTAGCAATAGAAGCAGTGGGTGGGAACTGATAAAGGTGAGAGAGCCTGCGAACGCTGCAATGTTCTAGAAAATGAAAGGCATTCCCTCTTCAAATACCCACGATTTGAAATCAAAAGAAAAAAATTATATTATTGTTATCCATGAAATTATACAGATGATAAAATTAAGGGAGTGTATGCAACACGCCTATTTTGTAAGCTACTACCATACACAAACAGGAAAAACAAGACAAACAACATCAAACCAATATAATAATATCGACGACAATGATGATGATGATGACGATGACACCGATGATGATGATGCTGCTGCGTATGATGATGATGATGACGATGACACCGATGATGATGATGCTGCTGCGTATGATGATGATGATGACGATGATGACAACAACAATGACAACAACAACAACAACAACAAACAACAACAACAACAACAACAACAAAAACCAACAACAACAACAAGATAATGTATATATTATTGATAAAGATGCTGCTGCTGCTACTACTACTACTACTACTACTACTACTACTACTACTACTACTACTACTACTACTACTACTACTACTACTACTACTACTACCACTACCACCACCACCACCACCACCACCACCACCACCACCACCACCACCACCACCACCACCACCACCACCACCACCACTACTACTACTACTACTACTACCACTACTACCACCACCACCACCACCACCACC
>JAVVLW010005194.1:0-14385 GCA_034401795.1 Chaetoderma sp. LZ-2023a
TAACATTGGTTCAGATAACCGCAACATCACCAGAATCCTTTCCAAGTCTTCACATCTTCGGCGGAGTTTCCACTAAACTCTTTCCTCTTTAATTACAGGAGCCTGTCTGTGCGTCTGTAACTCGAGGGTGGGGGAAGCAGTCCCTTCGACCATGTCAAGTTATTTTTGACGTTGCCCAAGTGAGTCCAGGTTCTGAGCCAAAGATTCACCTAACAATGCAAGGGAAGAGATTCTCACATAACCTAAACGAGCGCGCCCTTTTGTGGCCATCGAAGGTCTTAAACTACAAAACATTTTACACTGCCTCATGTGGGATCCCTTTTAAAGTGTTAGAGCTAGGCACATAGACACGGCCAGCCTCTAGATGTCTACTGAGAAGATCAGATTAAACTTCTCTTTCTCCGCCATCTTCTAGGAGAACAAATTAGGCTCTTTCTCCAGCTCCGCCTTAAGTGGATCTTTAGGAAATAGCTAGTTTTAAACACCAAGGGAATTCCTCGACCAACTACCTTTGGATATATCGACCGACGAAACAGATATGACTGATAGCTATGTACAGGCAGGGAAGAATGAAAACCATATGCAACCCCATCTTTTCCTGCCACCCCTCACACACTACATCTGCACGCACCTCCAACTCCCCACAACATTAACCCGAATAGATCCTTCTCAGAAGGATCCACTCATCAGCCTGGGGAAGCCTTTCGACCATGCACGCCTGGGAGATTCGCCTCTCTCGTCGCCAGCCAAGCCATAGCCAATGCCACCGCAACCGAAGCTCCCATCACCGAAGCCATCGCCACTGCCACAGGAACTTTCCTATAGAAATCACCACCACATGAACCAGTACTGCCACCTCTGCGACCGCGACACCCTCAGTCATTGGTTCGTCTTCAAATGCTCCTGCGTTTTACCAGCCTCTGCTGGGATGAACGTACATATCTGCGCCACCCTCCCCCACTCGGACTGAAGGAAAAGAGAAGAAAGGAAGGAACACCTGCAGCCGACCTCGTGGGATGCCTAACACGAGCATTGCCTCCATACACCACGATCTCCCGCCCGTGGGCAGTGAGGACGAGACTGGCATACGCGCCACCATAGAGGAGGCATTCACGTCATCGACGACTAGTCACTTTCAGGCACCGAGCCATGCTGGAAATGTCCGCCCGGACCTGACCGTCTCCAAGGAGATGGCTGACCACTCTGGTTAGCAAACATGTGTGGATGATCCACAAGTCCACATGGAGGGGGTGGTGTTGCCAGCCCAGAGACCCAAAAGACACCTGGGGGACTCACATGCGCAGACACCGTCCATCTCCTCGACGGACCTCGCTGCTCGACTCGTACGTTGGCTTAAGTTGACACAAGAGGGGTTAAAGGCAAGATTCTGTCAGCTGGTAAACTTTCCTCAGTAGCTTTTTCATGGCCTGTGCAATTCTTTGACCTTGGATAATTATATCGTTTTCATTAGCTCACCTGGCCAAGTGAGCTTATGTCGTGGCGACTGTCCGTCGTGTGTCCATCGTCTGTCCGTCAACTTTTCCTTTAAAACAACTTCTTCTCAAGAACCACTAGGCCGATTTCAATTATATTTGGCAGGAAGTATCCCTAGGGCATACATATTCAAGTTTGTTCAAATGAAGCCGATCGGCCAAAATCCAAGATGGCCGCTAGCCAAAATAGCCGATTTTTAGAAACCCTTTAAAAAATCTTCTCCGAAAACGCTGGAGGAATTGATTCAAAACTCATAACAAATCATCTATTGCAGCGGTAGACCCAAGCTTGATCAAGGCAACCTGATTGGCCTATTTGCCTGGCGGCAATATTGGATGACCTAGCTTTTGCGAAAATGACTTCTTCTCCAGAACCGCTGAAGGGATAGGTCTGAAATTAGGTAAATATGCTTAGGGCCCAAGGTCCATTCAAGTTTCTTCAAGGGAAGTTCGTACGTTAAAAAACATGGCCGCCATCAACCAATCAAAATTTAGTGTTTGTTGGTCATATTGGCTTTTTTGTATTTGATGTATTTTGATGGCGAAAATTGCGTTATGTATGCTTATAAGTGTAGCGAGTTCAAACATGCCACTTTCGTGAATATCGGGTAAACGGTTTGGCTGCCATCTTGGTGTGTTTTCCCGCCATAGGCTCCCATAGTAAAGCAATGGGCCCATAGTAAAGCAATGGGGAAATATTTAAACGACTTCTTCTCAAGAACCACTGGGCCGATTTCAATTATATTTGGGAAGAAGCATTCATAGGGCATAGAGATCTAAGTTTATTCAAATGAACCCGATCGGCCAATTTGTCCGGCGGCCATCTTGGATTTAGGCCGATTTTAGGAAACTTCTTTAAAAATCTTCTCTGAAACGGCTTGCGGGATTGATGCAAACCTCATAAAATATGATTTATGACAAGTGAACTTGATTGGTCAAAGGGTTCGGCGGCCATCTTGGTTGACCTAGTTGTATTGAAAATGACTTATTCTCCAGAAGCGCGAAGGGATCGGGCCGAAATTTGGCAGATATGATTAGGACCATTAAAGTTTGTTCAAGAGAAGTTGATCCGTCAAAAAACATGGCCGCCATGGGCCAATCAAAATATTGCATGTTTGGTGGCCAAATTGTATTTTTTTATTTGATGGACTTTGAGGCCGAAATTGTTTTTATGTATTTTTGGGTATTCTGATCTCAAATTTGTAATTTTCGAAACTGTCGGATAGATGGTTTGCTGGCCATCTTGTTGATAAAACGCATTCTAGTGTTACATATGCAATGGCGACCGTCCGTCGTCTGGCATCCATCAAATTTTCCTTTAAACAAATTCTCAAGAACCACTGGGCCGATTTTAATTATATTTGGCAGGAAGCATGCATCCTTAGGGTATAGGGATTCAAGTTTGTGCAAACGGGGCCGGTCGGCCAAAATCCAAGATGGCCGTCTGCCAAATCGGCCGATTTTGAGAAATGTCTTTGAAAATCTCTGAAACCGCTCCTGAGATCGATTCAAAATTCATGGAATATCATCTAGGCATGTAGCTGAACCAAGTTTGTTCAAGGGAACTTGATACTCCATATAGTCCTGCGGCCATCTTGGATGACCTACTTTTCGCGAAAACGACTTCTCAAGAACCACTGAATGGATCGGGCCCAAATTTGGAAAATATTATTAGCTCACCTGGCCTGAAAGGCCAAGTGAGCTTGTGTTGTGGCGACCGTCCGTTGTGTGTCCGTCGTCCATCTGTCGTCCGTCCGTCAACTTTTCCTTTAAATGACTTCTTCTCAAGAACCGCTGCGCCAATTTCAATTATATTTGGCAGGACGCATCCTTAGGGCATAGGGATCCTTAATTTGTTCAAATGAAGCCAATCGGCCAATTAGGCCGGTAGCCATCTTGGATTTTGGTCGTTTTTTTAGAAAGGTCTTTAAAAATCTTCTCCTAAACCGCTTGAGGGATTGAAGGAAACCTGATGCAATATGATCTAGGGCCAGAGCTCAACCAAATTTGCTCAAGGGAACTTAATTGGTCAAATAATTTGGCGGCCATCTTGGTTGACCTAGTTTTAGCGAAAATAACTTCTCCAGAACCGCTGAAGGGATCAGGCCGAAATTTGGCAGAGATGATTAGGGACTAAGGGCCAGTAAAGTTTGTTCAAGAGCAGTTGATCCGTCAAAAAACATGGCCGCCGTGGGCCAATCAATATATAGCATATTTGGCGGCCATATTGGATTTTTTTTATTTGATGGGTTTATATAGGTTTTTGGGTATTCTGATCTCAAATTTGCAATTTTCGAAACTGTCGGATAAACGGTTTGTGGCCATCTTGGATCATTTTCCCGCCAAAAACTCCCATGGTAAAGCAATAGGAAATTTAAAAAATCGTCTCGAGAACTGCTGGGCCGATTTCAATTATATTTGGCATGAAGCATCCTTAAGGCATAGCGATTCAAGTTTGTTCAAACGAACCCGATCGGCCAATTTGGCCGCCGACCATCTTGGATTTTGGGCGATTTTTAGAAATGTCTTTACAAATTTTCTCCTCCCAAACCATTCGAGGGGTCGATTCAAAACTCACGAAATATGATCTAGGGTAAGCGCTGAATCAAGTTTGTTCAAGTGAACTTGATTGACCAAATGGTTCAGCGGCCATCTTGGATGACCTAGTTTTCACAAAAAACTACTTCGTCCCCACCCCTTACTGAAGCGATCAGGCCGAAATTTGTGATATATAATTAGCAACTAAGGGCGATTAAGGTTTGTTCAAGAGAATTGATTCATCGAAAAACATGGCCGCGGTGGACCAATCAAAATATGGTGTTTGGCAGCCATTTTGGATTTTTTAATTTGCCGGATTTTGAGGCCGAAATTCGTTTTATATGGGTTTTTGAATAGTCTGATCTCAAATTTGCAATTTTCGAAACTGTCGGATAAACGGTTTGACAGCCATCTTGGATCATTTTCCCGCCAAAAGCTCACATACTAAAGCAATGGGAAAGTTAAAATGTCTTCTCGAGAACTACTGGGCCGATTTGAATTATATTTGGCAGAAAGCATCCTTATGGCATAGAAATTTCATTTTGTTCAAACGAAGCCGATCGGCCAGTTTGGCCGTTGGCCATCTTTGATTTTGTCTGATTTTTAGAAATGTCTTTAAAAATCGTATTCTCCAAAACGGCTTGGGGAATCGATTGAAAACTTATGAAACCTCATCTAGGCAAAGAGGTAAGCCATGTTTGTTCAAGACAACTTGATTGACCGAATGGTTCAGCAGCCATCTTGGATGACCTTCTCCAGAGCCGCTGAATGGATCAGGACAAAATTTGGGAGATATGATTAGGGACTAAGGGCCATTAAAGTGTGTTCAAGGGAAGTTGCTTCGTCAAAAAACCTGTCCGCCGTGGGCCAATCAAAATGTAGCGTGTTTGGCGGACATATTGGATTTTTTTATTTGATGGATTTTCAGGCCAAAATTGGTTCTAGATATGTTTTTGGGTATTCTGAGCTCAAATTTGCAATTTTCGAAACTGTCGGATAAACGGTTTGGCGGCCATCTTGCATAATTTTCTCGTCAAAGGCTCCCATGCTTAAGCAATGGACAATTTAAAGTGTCTTCTCGATTTCAATTATATTTGGCAGGAAGCATCCTTAGGGCATAAGGATCCAAGTTTGTTCAAATGAAACCGATCGGCCAATTTGCCTAGCGGCCATTTTGGATTTCGGCCAATTTCAGTAAATGTCTATAAATCTTCTCCTAAACCACTTGCAGAATCCTCATCTAGGCCACGAGGTAAGCCAACTTTGTTCAAGAGGACTTGATTTACCAAATGGTTCGACGACCATCTTGGATGACCTGGTTTTCACGAAAATGACTCCTTCACAACCGCTGAAGGGATCACGCCAAAATTTGTGCAGCGGAAGTTTATCCATAAAAAAAACATGGGCGCCATGGGCCAATCAAAATGTAGTCTGTTTGGCGGCCATATTGCACTTGCAAAAATGTCCACCAACTCATTTAAAAGACTGCTAAACTACCCACCAACACCTTTGACAACAATTGATGGTGCACCAGGTGAGCGACACAGGCCCCTTTGGCCTCTTGTTATCATTATCTTATACTGTACATTGCATTCGCCGTTTTAATACTACAGACCTACAATAGTGCATTGACATTAGATATCTTAAATAACAGCACTCCACACTAGGAACCATTCTTGTGCCGAAACTGACACAGGTTCAGTTTAAATCTAACATAGATAGTAGCTCAGTTATTTGTGTTGGAAATATGTTACAAGCTGAGGCAGTTGCTCAAAGCGGGTATTTGTTGTAAACTATTTTTGTAGGGGGAGGAGGGCATTAGCACCCTTTTGCCCCCCCCCCCCACCCCAACGGGCGCCGCCACTGTCACCTCACTTCTGACGGAGATATGCATTTAGTAAATATTACCCTACGACTTGCTCTCTTCATTGTACACGTAGTGTCTATAGTTTGAAATTGAATAATAACTATAGACTGTGCATGCTCAGTAAATCATCTAAAGGATAGTAGCCGTTCTCGGCATGAAGCCAGGACAATTTTTACATTGGGATAGTTGCTTGATGTTATGGTGGCCAGGGTTTAGGCCGAACAAAGAATCCAGCATATCTGGAGCAAACCCAAGTAACTCCCACACACCCTTCCACATCTTCACCCATGTGACCCCATAACTCTGCTTACAAATCCTCTCGCATTAAGCGAGATTATGTGTGAGGGTTACCAGATAGGTGACGATATCCATGAATCGTAAATGCATATAATTGTATAATGCAGATTACTGGGCTGGTACTGCGCCAATGGATAAATCCAATCTATAACCCAAGTATTGACGTCAATTATTAATTATATGACATACAGTTTGACGTCACAATCATAGTTGACAATACTTCCTCATGATGCTGGAGAAGTCTGTCAAGTGTGTAATATAGTGTCTGTTATCCTACAATCCTCATTAATCATTCCGTAATTTACCACAAGCCGAAGGCGCACTTGCCAAATTGTGTTATTGTTATTCACTCACAAGAGTTCAGTTTACAGCGATGTTTGTTCTTAATAAATATACTGTGATTTGGTTAACCTATCTTATATATCGACCTCACTCACCCAAGCGCGTCCTACTCAACGGTTCGGTGTGCCAGAACGAGCCCATGCCCTAACAGGTGTCGATGTGCTGAGGATGGAATGGGCAGAAAAAACTGTACATATTGAAAGATTCAAGAAATATGTACAATTAATGTTCTCGGTCACTCTGAATGGAAAAGAGGAGGAAGAACTGTGTAGTTTGTACTTACCTGTGGTGCGGAAGAAGGGAAATATATATGTATTACCTGGAACTGGACTGGTGATTAAGCAAAAAGACTTGACACGTATTTCACAAAATTGAATAATATATCTTATCCCTAAAGTCAACAAGGTGTTTGCGCAATAAGAAACATGGTATCACAAGAACTATTTATCACTTCAATTGACGGATGTGAATTTATTAGTGGCTGACTGGATTTAATGATCCAAATGACATGTATCTGTATTTGTACGAATACTGGGCAAAATCCTATTGGACATCACGCCTAGGTGCGGGCCTGGTGAACATGGCTGGGTTGATAAGATGCAGTTTATTTACAATATGAAGTGATGATTGATCTGTAGACTATGTACAGATGTCTGATGAGGTATGTTAGATCGTCGTCTGTCGGATGTAGGTTTTGAACTTCTCTACACCCGGAGCAGTGATTATGTCTTTGACCAGGTTATTCCATGTTGGTATAGCTCGTAGGAAAAATGAACTTTGGAACTGGCTGACTGATGGTTGCTGGTATGGCTGTAGCTTCCATGGGTGACTACGCATGGTGGTGCCTACGTTCGCCCACCGAGGGTGAAACTCTGCTGATATGGCTACCTCACCATGTAGGATTTTATTCATAAGGACAAGATTGGTCTTCTTCGCCATTGTTCTAGGCTTTCCCATCCTGGTTGTTCTATCATAGCAGAAACACTCTCTTGGATATCGGTATACTGGACGGCCGAAGATGAACCTCGCAGTCTTTCGTTGTACTGCTTCTAACCAAGTTTTGAGGTCATTTATTGATGAATCCCACACTGTAGATATGTATTCCAGTTTGAGTCTGACCAGTGATTGGTAGGCTTTGACGGATGTTGGACACGCCTTTAGGTTTCTGCATAGAAAGCCAAGTATTCTTTGTGCAGCTGACGTTGATTTTGATATGTGGTTATTCCATTTCAGTGTATTTGTTAGCGCCATGTAAGGTATGGTGTTACCTTTTTGTCTTGTAGCCATTCACCTCCCATTGTCGTCCATTCCATAAGGGTGTGTAGATCAGCTCATAATATGTGTTGATCTTCTTGTGAGTGTATGGTTCGGTATAGGAGGCAGTTGTCAGCAAACAGTCGGATTGTGGAGATCACCTTATCAGCGATGTCATTGATTTAGACCAGGAATAAGATTGGGCCTAGAACTTATCCTTTTGGGACTCCGGATAATACTTATTTGTATCTGAGCAGGAATCTTCTACGATGACCTTTTGTTCTATGTCCTCTAGGAATGATCGTATCCAGCCAAGGATGTTACCTTGTATGCCATAATGACGTAATTTAATCTGTACCGCCAGAAATTTTTGCTACTTTGATCGTTGTCTGGGTCAAGCATTTTGTGGATGTATTTTTGATATGATTCTTGCAGCATCTGGTGTACTTTTCTGCGCAACCTTTGGAACGTGTTTGTGTCGCATGTTTCCCCAGTTCTTCATGATCTGTTGTAGGCTCGATGTTTCTGCTTAATTATCTTTTTTATTTTTTGAGTGATCCATGGAACATTGTGATGTTTTCGCAGCTCTTTCTGTGGTATGTTCTCGACATTGTTTTGGTGAGTGTTTTTAAAGAGGAGCCAGTTTTCTTCGACACTGTGGTTTGCAGGGATGCGGTTGAAATAATCTGCTAGCTGTTGTTCAATGTCTGTGCTGACGAGCTACGACGAGCTACGAGACATGGCTACGAGGCGGCATCGTGTTTGGCACTGACGCAGGTAAAGTGCGAGAAAAACCTAATATACTGTAGTTCAGATCTAACCCTATACAAGGCCATTGAAGTCGCCAGGATGTCGATGCAGCACAGGAACAAATGCGGGAAATGAAAAGAGAACCAAGTTTGAGTGTGTATGTGTCAGACGTAGACAGGTGCTAAGACAAAGGCAATGTACGGTAACAAACTAAATGTGAACACTCGTTTCGGGCTGAAGAAGACATAGTAGAAGACCCAAGGCTGGAAAAATTGAGTTATGGGGTGGGGGATGGGTGTGGGTGTAGGGTGGGGGTGGGCGGTGGGCGAGGAGGGTGGGGGGTGTGGGGGGGGGGGGTGGGCGGTGTGGGATGTAGGCATACCTGCTATATTTTGTTTGACACCTGGACCATGGTTAATATGCTTTGGGACATATGAAAAATAACTTTGGACTAAAAATAGCGCAATTTTTTTTATAATTATATTTATGTCGTAAGGGTCATGATCCAAATTTCAACAAAATGTGGGTTAAGGGAAAATAGAAATTTGTATCTTTAAGAAACTATTTGTCCGACAGGATTGAGAAACCACTGATTGTAATGGTCTGAAGAGCCTCTAGACAGTTGCGAATAATAAAACTTAATTAATGGAACAAACGGTGATGAAATTTACTTCCTCTTCAGAATATTGTTGAAATGACTATTATTTTGCAGCATAGACATCACTTACTAGATACCATTTACATTCAGTTAATAATTCAGGTTTCACTTTCTCCAGAATGTGTTTGGTAAAAGATTTACAATCACTGTCTTTCACAAGTTACTGTTTCTAACGATGGCTGATTAATACAGCTTTTATTCATCTGGATCATCTCCACCACGAGAATCAGGTTGTATTCTGATACACTTGTCAGGATCACAATTACATTAACACACTAGGATGCACAGCATGGTGATCTGAAACATGTGCAGGTTTTTAAAAGCATTTTGAATTTGCTTTACATTTACAGAAGGAAAGTTTACCTCCCACAGACGTTGGGGACTTTGTCCTCATAACAGGTATTAACCACTCATTCTAAGCACACCAACCGAACTCATATGGAGAAGGCATCTTCACTTTATTAAGTTGGGCCTGCTTGAATACACTTAATTTGATATAGATTATCCATAACATGGAAGTAGAGCGTGTCCTCTTTTGGCGGCATAAATCGAATGTCATGTGCACTGGAGGCAAACAAATGTCCACAGAGCTTATCCAATGAAGTAAAACCGCTATGAGCATAACGTGCCACAAAGAAAGTGCAGGCATCTTTGATTACATTCGCACATACATCATTCAGTTCATCATTACGAAACTCAACTAATGCTGGGATCTGGTAAATAAATGTCAATACTACTTTTGCTGGCCCTGTATTACGACGTCGACAGTGATAGCTAACTGAACTCACACACGGATAACACATATATAGATAGGATTGCATGAGTGAGTAGCAAGACATCTTTAGACAGTAAATTTGAAAAGCGTTCACAATATAATGAGTAGAAAGAAACATGCCTTGTTTGTCTATCCACAGTTTCTTCAGATTGTCTAGCCTATGAAACTGGTACATAGCACGTATGATAATATCAGTGTCTGTTGCTTGTACTTGTTTGGACGTAGTAGGCAATATGAACGAAAATCATTGTGTCCACTTATTCATGAAACTCACATGTTAAGTCATTAACTGTTTCACTTTGTAGTTAGGTAGGCACACAGTTTCAGTTTACGTTGCAGCGATACCATGATTTAGCATAACTCTGATACCATTTGGAAGACTGTGATGGATGTCCCGCCATGAACGCAGAAGATAATTAGCAAGTTTTGTTTGTTCTTTGACATGCCAATGAATGGATTCCATGTTGGAATTGAAGCAGTGTCGGATGGCACATACTCTGAAGTGTCAGAGATTTTTCTCATCTCTGCCGCTCTTCACCTCTTAGACTAAACATATATTCAATATCATACTGATCGCCTACAAAACACAGAAATGTACACCCATGTGGTTTAGTTTGTAGAATCAGTTCTATGTATGTTTCTTACAGTTGACCAAACGTTTTTAAACCAACATTTGCAACCTTTAAATGAATGCTATTGTATCAATCACATATGCTGGACTCAAATCTGATAGAGCTTTTCGTTCATGCCATACACTCCAATCTCATCCTTAAGTACTGAGAAAAAGTCTGATTTTGCCCAGTTGCGCATAAAAAACCTGTTGCTCCATTTTGTCATCTGGTTCAAATGGTGTTGGCAGATAATTAGTCCATGGGAAATAGCTTGTAATTGTGTAACTTGACTTAACTGCTTAGTAAAGCACAAATCCCTTGTTATGGCCATTTCCTCTCAATATTAATCCTTTAAATGGCTTTGGTGTCACTTTGGCTTCTTTCCTTTCATTGCAAATGTAAATACTTCACGATCTTTTCAGAACCGGAAATGTTCACAACCTCTATTCTTTCCATGACAAGTTTCTCAGCATGCAGTAAATTTCTCACATGTTGAGATGTTTATAAGATTAATGACTTCAGTTATTGGTGAGAATGGGGTGAGAATGGGGTTCTCAGCTCATGTAACACTGTCTCCTGTATCCGTAAGACCTGTCCATAGCCATCCTTTCTTACTTTGTCATGATTCTGAATTTATTTCACACTTTCGGGAATAGTGCAAACTCGGTTAAAGTTTCCTTCTCCTTTATGGATTGTGAAGTCTTCCTTTCGGAACTCTTTGTACACTACTGGAGCTGTCTCCTGGTACTTGTTTCATGTCATTTAGATATATTGGAAGACATGACATGCATTTAGTGTGTCCAGATGAAGCTGTGTATGACAATATATTTTGCACTTCCTGCATATATATCTCCCATCTTCCAGCCCTTTCTGCACAAATATAATGATTAAGAATCATCACCATCTATATGTACATTCACAAGAACTGAGCTGTTATCTGCAACGACTTCTCAAATTCACCCCATAGCAACGCAGGATCATGTATGGATCCAGTAACTGAATTGATCGCATCTGTAGTCTCATGAATTTCCTTATTCTCGACCAAAACTCTTAGTTGTTCAAGATGTTTTCACAAATCTGGCAGCCTATCAGGGTCATGTTTTCCAATGATCCATTTCGCAAAAGCCGCTGATTTAGGAATGAAGAAGGCCTCGCTCACCAGAGAATGGTACTGTACCATTTTCTAATAGTCATTATCAGACATCACTGTCTTTGATGCACCCATGCCATAGATGATACCCAATACCACAATGTCTTCTAATCTACTGTCTCATAAAGAATCCAATAAAACAAAGAAAGCTATCCACTATATGAAATCCACCTAAACGTACAATCACATCTTGATATTTACTAACACTTCTTTTGATCATACATAGCTTGGTGACAGGTTATGACATTCTTGCTCTGTCCCAGTCTATCACTGACTGAAAGGAAATAATCCACAGACATCTCCACAGCATTTGGGTTTGTTTCTGGAAAGAGAGCTCCATATGCAATGGTTGTTCCTAATGACTCATTGGTTGCACACATTAAAAATTTTGTATTCCATGTTGGGGGCATTGTTCCTGCCTGTGGTATCAGTGTCCATTTGTTGTATTGGTAAAATACGTAGGAGAAACCAAACTATATTGCCATCAACAAATGCTGGACTTTCACTACTATCACTTGAAACAGGTATGTCTTATTTTTCTTCTGTCCTTACGAAACAGATAACATTCAACTTGGACAAATCTATCACGGTCGATGATAGATACCGCACAGTCATGCCTTTGAGAGAGAAATGGCACAAGACGAAGTCATGGGCTTGGTTTTAGCATCATCGCAAGTATACTGGTATGAGATATGTGTAGTCGCATCAAGAGTACTACGATCATCTGTATCGGAATGGAGGTTTAAGTTATCAAAAGCATACTCTGTAAACTGACCAGCTTCAATATTTGATGGAATGAAGCCCCCATCCTCTAGTTCATATTCAGATACTATTAGCAGCAGTATTGATACAACGTTAGTCATCATGGTAGCTTACACAATTTCCAAAGTGGCTTATGGCAGTTATCAGCTTATTCAAGGCAGTACCGATGTGTATTAGCATTGGGTGCTTTATAGTATTTCCCGTGACATCTTGTGCTAAGTTTGTATCTTTTCAGGAACCGCACCATAATATGTTGCTTGCTCATTCGAATCAAGTTCCTCATTACAATCCGTCACTAACTCTGCTAAATGGTTATACAAATCTTTAGGTATCCGTCGTGATGCATCTTCATACGATATCTATATCTCAGTATTTCCTTGTAGTTGCTATGTTTTCTCATGCGACTTAATTTCTGTACTTAACCCTTTAGCTGTCTGATATGAAGTTAGCGCTATATCTCTGGTGGAAGCACTGGCATTGTCATCACCATCATCATCATACTCTGGCAAGAGCTGGCATTCGTTTAAGTCCGCCTGTAATGTCACGATTTGCTGAGACATATCCTTAACAGCTAAAGTGGAAGCACACACTAAACTTAAAACTAATTGAATGTCTGGACTAAAGTGTGCCAACAGATGTTGTCAAAGCCATTTTGTTTGATAACAATGGGCCGTTACTATCCACGGTCAGAAAGTAGGCTCCTGTGTCTGCCACAAAATTGGATCATAAGGTATGAATACCATTTTCTAGGATTTTAATGGAAATTTGGTGACACATTCAGGAAAAAGCTAGATGATAGTCACTTTGTTTAGCAAGTGAATCCTCTACTTTTGGGCTTTTGTTCATAAAATCATTTCGACCTTTGGTATGATAAGGGAAGTCATTTGCTACCATGTCAATGCACTTATCACTGTGACCCATTGCGTTAAGAAGAACACTTTCATAATTTAATTCCTTGTCCATTTTATGAATAGTATTCTGTCACTTCTCTGTGTTTACTAAAATGAGTAACTTGTTGCCCTTAGTATCACGTTCCTTTTCACACAGAAACCAGGTTGTTATAAAATCAGACTAATTTCTACCACAGCGAGAGGAGTGTGTTTCATCATCTGTAATCCTTCATTGCTTTGTAGTACTCAAGAAATGTAATCGTTTTTTTGTGTGTAATCACTACGACATTTATTGTGACAAACTGGGTTTTTTTCCCGAAAAGGAATGTTTCTGAGTCTTGAATACCTGACCAAATGTGAGTGTAAACATCGTATTTTCGTTTTTCTACAACATCCTTAAATATAGAGTCCTCTGTTAGTTAAGTAGAACAGTGCCCCTTGATCTTTTGAAACAGACTGCACACTAAGCTCTTAGAGTAGTCATTTTCTGTAGAGAGACTCCATTTTAATACTTTCGTTTGCATGAGTGAATCCACCATGTTTGATCACGAAGCATTACAGTATATTGAAAGGAAACGGGTTACAATTAGCCATGACATTCTGGAATATTCCTGAAAAAGTAAATATCTTACGAGATATAGCATATTCTGTTGACTATTTTGAAATTAATATGACTGGAAGCCATTCCTGCCTAATGAAGCAACCTCTTCCAGTTATATCAATTTCAAAATATGCAACAGCTTTCTTTCATGTTTAAGCTGAAATTGCGATACAGGGTATTCATTGGTGAAAGGGTTAAGCAAACCATCAGTATTTGGTTATTATGTTTTGATGAGCAATAGTGTCTATAATAGATAGGGTTGACTCTACAATTATAAAGAAGAGCATTACTAGTTAACAGAGCCTGAGCCCCATCATGTCACAGACACAAACAAACTTAGGGATTATTAGAAGACCCAGGCCCTCATTTTGCAAACATGATTTTGGTGGGGCTATAT
>JAVVLW010005199.1:0-24000 GCA_034401795.1 Chaetoderma sp. LZ-2023a
TTAGATTAGCATAGGAAACTTTTAACCGAGTCTGATCAAAATCTATCCAAAGCTAACAAAACGTGCCAGTATTATTGACGATGCGCAGACAAACAGACGGACAGCCGGAAACCGGACGGGGAGTTATCGCTAAAGCTGAGCTGACTGACAAGTCAGCTGAACTATAAACCATTGATGAACGAAGCACGCCGTACACATCAAGGTGGTGTGCGTGTGTTGGTCTACGTCTATATCTGAGAATGTGCGTGTAAAACGAGTTGTTCCGTTGTAAAATGTATTGTAAACTATACACTTCAAAGAGATCGTACGGATCAAACCTCTGGTCTCCGACCAGCTCTGGGCCTAATCGGTTGAAAGACTAATGAGCTGGATGGAAGGTAGACCGAGCGCAATGAGAGATGTTGTTTTCTGGTGACTTACAATAAATTACATGACATAATCGACACAATTATATCCTGTTGCCATAAGGCTGTCACCACTGTTCTTTTAATCCTATACTATATACAATTACTTTCAACACTTTAGGACCTCATAAATAATTAATTTAAAAACAATAGTACCTGGATTATCTTCAAAAAGCACGCTTGTATAAGACTTTTGTCAAGTATATCACCTGAGTATGTCCCCTCATCCTTTAATACTTCGAAAAAATCCATCCAAAACTGGGTGTTTTCTGTTCTTAATGTCCGCCACCACGATTCTATTCGTTGATTTAATTGGCTTGTGCCATACAAGAAACACGAATTTGCATTTTGCCGCAATATTGTTTGAAACACTTCAACGTGTCCATTTTCGGTCCCACGATCAGCACGAACCCGCACCGGACAGCCATGCAAAGCACTGACAGTTTGCACATAGTACCCGCCTATTATAGTAGGGTCATTGTTTGTGAATGCTGCTTTCAACCATATAATCTTTCTTGAATAGCCATCTATGCAACCATGTATGCAAATTCCATATGGCTTAAGTTTATCATATCCATCAATATGCCATACAAAATTAGGGCCCCGGGATGTGTATCTGCGCCGTACAAGTCTATGTCTTCTTCGAAGATCGACACCTTCGGCATCTAATTCTCCCAGTATTATACGGACTGTCTCTCGTTTCACTGTTAGCCTATTTTGAAGGCATTTTAGGTGCATCCACCTATACCCATGAAGGCGTCCTGACTGCTTTATCTCATTTTCGATAAAGTCAACGACAGCACCCAAATTTGTATAGCGTTTTCTGCGGCGTAGACCATATGCACACAGGAGTCGCTTTAAATGACGTATTCCTAGATGAATGCCATGCTGATTGCTCAAGACAGATTGAAGTTCTATACAGTTAAGTCCCAACAAAAAGTAGTTTTTTATCAAAGCGTCTCTGGCAGCCATCTTGGTTGACAAACCTAAAGTAAAAACAAAACAGAAAACTTTAATTTATAACGTTAGTTACTCGGGTTGTTCAAATCGTCAGTATCCAAGCAAGCCAAACCGACCAATATGCGTCATGGCAGCAAAATCAGTTTGAGGTCAAAGGTCACTGTGACTGTCTGTCTGTCTGTCTGTCTGTCTGTCTGTCTGTATGTCTATACATTTAGAATGCAATATCCAAATGGAACAAAATTTAGACAGATGACTGCCTATACCAAGATGAAGACGCCCACTGACAGTGATGTCACTATGTCAACGATCACGGATATTTTTACCTTCGAGCTTGCTTCTTTTAATGTTAAGTTTTTGTGTTTAGCAAATCTTATATTTCGGGGTTGGTTAATCCTAATGGCACATAACTTGGGTAAATTGTTGCTTATCCAAATAGGATGCAGTATCTTGACATCAATGTTACCAGGTCAAAGGTCAACGTAACTATGACGTCTACTCAATCCTAAGTTTTTGCGCTAAGCAGATCTTATCAGCATATATTTCTGTATGAGACATTTACGACTTGTGACGGAGTGCGTACTGAGGACCACCAGTGGCATCCTGACGCCAAGACGTATTCAACGTCCTGTTCACCAAGCCATATAAAACGGATAATGATGACGACAATAACGACGATGACAACGAACAATAATGATGAATACTGATGATAACAACTATATAGCTACGTGTAATACGTTCATGCTGTTGTCACATCCTAGTTATCTGTCATACTACTTTTATATTATATATTGTACACTCAAGGGCCGATTCGGCTTACTGTGAAATAAATTATATAAATGAAAGGCAACACAAATTCATGGTTATTTATACCAAGCGGACGCAAGATGGTGACAGGAATTACGCCATGTCAAAGGTCAAGGTCAATCTGACCTCTACAAAATTGTGTTAATTTTGGATTTTTAAGTTTTTGCGTTTAGCAAATCATCTTTGCTTATATTTTAGGATTGCATAATCCCAATGGAACCAAACATAAAACCATGGTTCCGTATACCATTTGGATACAGCGTGGGTATAATGAGGTCACTAGGTCAAAGGTCAAGGTTTGACCTTGCTATTTGAGCTAAGCATTTCAAAGTTAAGTTTTTGCGCTTAGCCACACTTCTAAGCTTATACTTCAGGATTTGTTAAACTTGTGGGAACCAAATTTAGATATGTGGTTGCCTATAATGTTGGAAAGAGCATGACAAGTTTGAGGTCAAAGGTCACTGTGACTGTCTGTCTGTCTGTCTGTCTGTCTGTCTGTCTGTCTGTCTATCTATCTATCTATCTATATATATATATATATATATCTATCTATCTATCTATCTATCTATCTATCTATCTAGCTAGCTAGCTAGCTAGCTAGCTAGCTAGCTAGCTAGCATAAATAAATAAATAAATAAATAAATAAATAAATAAATAAATAAATAAATAAATAAATAAATAAATAAATAAATAAATAAATAAATAAATAAATAAATAAATAAATAAATAGACAGGAATTATGATGGAAGGACAGATTTGTTCTCAAGGCTCTGAAGAAGGTTATTCTTAACCGAAACCGGTCAGCCAAGCACGACGGTATCATAAAATTGTGAGTTATATATTAATTGCTATTATTGTATTTGTTGTATGTTTAAATATTAAAATGCTAATAATCCTTCATCTTCCATTTCAGGTATAGTTAAATTGTGTAGGCTTGTAAACTTAGTAGGCTTGTGGTTCTATGTAGGCTTGTAGATGTAATTATTCATCACTCAAATTTCAGGTTTTAATTTTTAGATCAGCCCTTTAATTTAAACTAGACAATTGTTGGTTAGAGCTTGATTATCTCCCTTGCTTAGATTTGTTGACTGGCCCAGTTGTTGCTAAATTTGTTGGTTTTTGATCATTTATTAGAGCATAATATCACCATGGCTAGAACGAGCAAGGGCAAGAGACGGAATGTCAACCATGAGGACAGCAGTCCGTCTCCTCCCCAGGCTCGACTAGTCAAGTGCTATTATATGATAATACAATGTTTTCACCACATAGGTGTCCTAACCAGCAATTTGGGCTCCAACACCCTGCCAACCGGTCTGAGCAGGAAGGTGAGCGAACTCTGCCGTTTCATTAAGCCAGCTATGCCAAATATAGAGGTAGTAAGTGACATCAAGAAAGTTAACTTTGTTTGGGCAAATTCCATCATTCGAGCTATGATAGACCATTACAATTTCAGTTTAGGCACCATCATGTCCGAAATTATCATAGCTCAGACCGCGCCAAACCTTAATTTAGGTAAGGCAAAATCAACTGCCATTAGATGGGCAAAAGCCAACTATGGCAAAAAACTTCACGTCAAATCAATCGAAGCATTCTATCAATTTATTAGGCCTTTCGACCCACACTTTCAACAGAAAGCACAAAATTGCCAAGTTACCACCCCTACTGCAAGGTCATCCCAGACCGTACCAGTCATTCCACCACCTTCAGAACTCAGGAAACGGCTCAGGTCACCGACCGATAGCCCCCCACCAGTGAAGAGAACGGATACTCGGCCATCACCGATATTCCTATTAGACTCTCCTGTGGACCCTCTTCAGATTCCTCTACCTGACTCCCCACCACCCTTGTCTCCAGAGGAGTTCCCTCCCCTTCCACGGAGAGTCGATGCTAATCAGAAATCTGGTCCAAGGACCAAATCAACTCCTGTGGATCCTAGTAAGATACCACTACCAGACACCCCGCCTCCACTGTCTTCAGATGAATTACCTCCCCTTCCACAGAGAGCAAAGGATGACAGAAAATCTGGTCTAAGGACCAGATCAACACCTTTGACTCAAAAGGGTGTCAGTACCCCAGTGCCAGTGGCCAAACTACCTCAACCAAATTTCACCCCTACACCGTGTAGAAACAGCATCAATCATCAAAATAAACTCAAGAAAACTACACACTTAGAAGCTAATTCTTTCTGGAAATTTCGGTATGAGGTAGACCACAAACATGAATGGCGACTCCCTGTCTTGACGAAAAAAATCTTGATCCTTGGCTCCTCCAATCTAAGCCGTATAAATGTGAAACCCCATTCAGACACCCAGATAGCTTGCTATCCAGGGGCAAAATTGTGCCATGCTAGGACTATTGTCAAAAAATACATGGACTCCTATCAGCCAGAGAAAATCATCATAAACATTGGCATAAATGATAAGGATGAACCTATGTCTGTAACTGCCCAACGAGTCCAACTCCTATTCAGTACCATTCGTTCAAAATTTCCAGATGCAAAGGTTTATTTCACTAAACTGAACTACTCTCAACATCTAACTGCAAAGCAGAAAAGGACCTTAGCATTTATCAATTCATCTGTAGAATCCCTGCGTATAAAGGTCTCTGTCATCCCTAGTCTACCAATTTCTGATTTTGAAGTAGTCCAGGATAATATCCATTGGAGTGAAAAAACTGCTAATGCATTGTATTATAGCTGGTTAACCTTTCTTAATTTAAACTAACCGAGGGTCAGGGTACTAACCACCCCGGTATCGGGCTAGGTAGTGATATTGTTAATCTCACTGGCGCTACATTAACTGAAGCAGAAAAATCAATACTCAATCGTGGCCTAACATTTGTACCAACTCCTAGGCCCAAATTAGGCATAGATGCACTTTTAGATAATGGCTCAATGGAAGTTCTTGAATTTTCCCACCGTGTCAAATTAGCCGACTTTTTTCGAAACTCGAAAAGTAATATTCTGCCATTCGTTGAAAGAACTGGCTGGGCACCAGACTCAAAATTAGTCGATCCAGCGATCCCCGACAGTATAAAAATTGTAAAAGAACGTATTGAAAATGTTGAATTTCCGAAAAATCATAAAAATTTGTCATATGAGGAACGTCAAGCCTTAACAGGATTGCGTAAAAACAATGACATTGTCATTAAACCTGCTGATAAGGGATCTGCTGCAGTAATAATGCTTAAAGACAACTACATTCGTGAAGCACATCGTCAACTCAGTAATCCAAAACATTACCAAAAATTAGACGAACCACTCTGGCAAAATAACTGCGACAATTTTAATGAAATTCTCCAAAATATGGTTGATAACAAGAGTTTAACGCAGAAACAGTTTAAATACCTCGTTGCGAAACGAGACTCAAAACCACGTACATTTTATCTGTTACCCAAAATTCATAAGGCTATTGATTCTTGGTCAGATCCTATGATACCACCAGGACGACCTATTATATCGGATTGTGGTTCTGAATCCTATAGGATCAGTGAAATCATTGATTATCACCTACAACCAATTGCGAATAGACATTTTAGCTTCTTGAAAAATACTGACGACTTTCTGTCGCAGGTCTCTGAGATCTCGATACCTCCAAATTCATTTTTAATTACGCTCGACATCGATGCAATGTACACAAACATTGACATCGAAAAGGGTTTGAATTCTGTCCGTAAAGCGTTTGAAAAATACCCTGATAACAATAGGCCCACTGGCGAAATATTAGCTCTCTTAGAGCTAAGCTTAAAGGGCAATGATTTTGAATTCGCGGGTGAAACATACCAACAAATTTGCGGCTGCGCAATGGGTAAGCGTTTCAGTCCGAGTTTTGCCAACATCTATGTAGCAGAGTGGGAGGAGGATGCGCTTAGCAAATGTCCGAAACAGCCTCTCTTTTATCGCAGGTACCTCGATGATATTTTCATTATTTGGCATCATACAAAGGAAGAATTTAATGAATTTTTCACCATTTTGAACAATCATGACCCGAATATCAAGCTAAAAGCCAACATTGACCAAATGTCCGTAGACTTTTTAGATTTAACGCTATACAAAGGTGTAATGTATGACACAACGGGACACCTTGATTATAAAGTATATTTTAAGCCCACAGATTCTCATCAACTACTTCACAAGAAATCCTTCCATCCACCTCATACCTTTAAAGGAATTGTAAAATCACAAATCATCCGTTTTCATAGAAATTCGAGTGATAGAAAAAACTTTGAATCTGCATGCTCTCTCTTATTCAAGGCCCTCAAGCCGAGAGGCTATTCATCTAGATTTTTGCGCAAAATTAAGTCTGATACTTTACAGGATTTGGAAACTATCCCTGATAATGCTGCGGATCACAGGCCTACCAAGATTCGTCACAATCGTCCAATCACAGGCGCAGGAGAATCTCGGAAATGTGGAAAGAAAAGGTGTAAATTAGACCTACTTCTTCCAAATCAAAAAACGTTTATGAGCTTTCAGAACAAAAACAAATTTCAAATTCAGTCTAATTTAGATTGCGATTCCGAAAACGTCATTTATGTAATATCTTGTAAATTGTGCCAAAAGCAATATGTCGGTGAAACCAAATGCCCATTAAGATGGCGAGCTACTAGACACCTTTGCGATATTAGACATGAAAAAGACACGCATGTCGCTGAACACTTTAACCTTCCTGGCCATTCAGTCGCTCGGGACTTCGAAATTATACCCATTGAACAACCACCTCTCTCAAATACCACTGACGAAACTGATAAACAAAGGAAACTTAGAGAATCATTTTGGATTAAGCAATTAGAAACAGAATGGCCGAGGGGCATAAATGTGGACCCCGGTCTTGCTGATCAGCGTGAAATAATTCCATTCACTCTGACATATAATCGAAAAAATGTAGAAATTGCCGAAATTTTGAAAGATGAATATCATAAATTACAGAATAATCTAAGACAGCCTCTCAATTTGCGCCCAGTAATAGCATTTAGGAAAAATCCAAATCTACGTGACATATTGGTAAAATCGAAATTAACTGGATAAACATCATCATCTTAAAGTTGTCCAATATTTATAAGGCCATCTCGCCTCTAGAAAACAAAAATAACAAATCTCAGGCAATAAAATAAATAAAAAATATTTTCAATTTTTTGAAAATTCTGAGCCAGCGCCTTAACCATATTACTACCTACCAGCCAGTGCCAGTTCTATTATTTTATTGACTTACTAACCAACTAATTATGTGCACCTATCTATACCGTCGGGCAAATCTGTCATTCCACTCATCAATCAATATGGTCTGTCTTCTCAAATTGTGGTTTTGTAATTGGGAGTTGGATGGGATGGATGGATGGATGGAAGGACAGGTGGTCTGGATGGATGGATGGAGAGATGGATGGAGGATCTGGATGGATGGATGGTCTGACTGCTGGATGGATGGATGGTATGGATGGTTCTGGATGGATGGGTGGGTGGCTGGGTGGGTGGGTGGCTGGATGGATGGATGAATGGATGGAGTGATGGATGGAAGGACAGGTGGTCTGGATGGATGGATGTGGGAATAGAGGATCTGGATGGATGGATGGTCTGACTGATGGATGGATGGTTAGGGATGGAAAGATGAATGGATGGATGGATGGATGGGTGGGTTGGTGGATGGAAGGAAGGATGGATGGATGGAAGGAAGGATGGAAGGGCAGGTGGTCTGAATGGATGGATGGAGGGATGGATGTAGGATCTGGATGTATGGATGGTTCTGGATGGATGGGTGGGTGGTATGGGTGGGTGAATGGGTGGTATGGATGGATGAATGGATGGATGGAAGGACAGATGGTCTTGATGGATGGATAGAGGGATGGAGGGATGGATGGATGGAGGGTCTGGATGAATGGAATGTCTGACTGATGGATGGTTCTGGATGGATGGGTGGATGGGTGAATGGATTGATGGATCAGACTCCTCCTTCCTTCACTCCACTCCTCCTTCTTTCAGCCCTTCATTCCCTCTCCTCTTTCCCGTCCTTCCCTCCAATTTTCCCCAGTTTGGGGAAAGATTTTGAAATTAGGTTTACTGAAAGTTTTATTGCTGTGAGAAACAACAAAATACATTCAGCAGCACAATACTCAAAATTAGTTTTTAAAGAATTTTCAGTATTAAAATTAAAAAAGAAATTCTTAATAAAATTGACAAAATCATTCCCAGTTTAAAGCTTAGTTCTAGCTGAATAAATCAAACATTGAAAACAATACCAATCTGGCGCCTTTGAAGAATAGAAAACAATTCACTGAATTAATGGCCTAGGTTTGATCCTTTGATCAATGACTTCTCAATCAAGCGAGTGACACCCAAACCTCACTCGGAAACCCTAGAGCTCAATCAATAGCAAAGGGCATAACACAATTGAATCTAGCACCTATGGTGGCCTGAATCTTTATTGAAAATAAGTTAGCTAACTTCAAAGCAATTGAGTAATTTTCGAAGACAATCCCCTAAAGCCAGCCACCCTAATAAATAGACAGGAATTATGATGGAAGGACAGATTTGTTCTCAAGGCTCTGAAGAAGGTTATTCTTAACCGAAACCGGTCAGCCAAGCACGACGGTATCATAAAATTGTGAGTTATATATTAATTGCTATTATTGTATTTGTTGTATGTTTAAATATTAAAATGCTAATAATCCTTCATCTTCCATTTCAGGTATAGTTAAATTGTGTAGGCTTGTAAACTTAGTAGGCTTGTGGTTCTATGTAGGCTTGTAGATGTAATTATTCATCACTCAAATTTCAGGTTTTAATTTTTAGATCAGCCCTTTAATTTAAACTAGACAATTGTTGGTTAGAGCTTGATTATCTCCCTTGCTTAGATTTGTTGACTGGCCCAGTTGTTGCTAAATTTGTTGGTTTTTGATCATTTATTAGAGCATAATATCACCATGGCTAGAACGAGCAAGGGCAAGAGACGGAATGTCAACCATGAGGACAGCAGTCCGTCTCCTCCCCAGGCTCGACTAGTCAAGTGCTATTATATGATAATACAATGTTTTCACCACATAGGTGTCCTAACCAGCAATTTGGGCTCCAACACCCTGCCAACCGGTCTGAGCAGGAAGGTGAGCGAACTCTGCCGTTTCATTAAGCCAGCTATGCCAAATATAGAGGTAGTAAGTGACATCAAGAAAGTTAACTTTGTTTGGGCAAATTCCATCATTCGAGCTATGATAGACCATTACAATTTCAGTTTAGGCACCATCATGTCCGAAATTATCATAGCTCAGACCGCGCCAAACCTTAATTTAGGTAAGGCAAAATCAACTGCCATTAGATGGGCAAAAGCCAACTATGGCAAAAAACTTCACGTCAAATCAATCGAAGCATTCTATCAATTTATTAGGCCTTTCGACCCACACTTTCAACAGAAAGCACAAAATTGCCAAGTTACCACCCCTACTGCAAGGTCATCCCAGACCGTACCAGTCATTCCACCACCTTCAGAACTCAGGAAACGGCTCAGGTCACCGACCGATAGCCCCCCACCAGTGAAGAGAACGGATACTCGGCCATCACCGATATTCCTATTAGACTCTCCTGTGGACCCTCTTCAGATTCCTCTACCTGACTCCCCACCACCCTTGTCTCCAGAGGAGTTCCCTCCCCTTCCACGGAGAGTCGATGCTAATCAGAAATCTGGTCCAAGGACCAAATCAACTCCTGTGGATCCTAGTAAGATACCACTACCAGACACCCCGCCTCCACTGTCTTCAGATGAATTACCTCCCCTTCCACAGAGAGCAAAGGATGACAGAAAATCTGGTCTAAGGACCAGATCAACACCTTTGACTCAAAAGGGTGTCAGTACCCCAGTGCCAGTGGCCAAACTACCTCAACCAAATTTCACCCCTACACCGTGTAGAAACAGCATCAATCATCAAAATAAACTCAAGAAAACTACACACTTAGAAGCTAATTCTTTCTGGAAATTTCGGTATGAGGTAGACCACAAACATGAATGGCGACTCCCTGTCTTGACGAAAAAAATCTTGATCCTTGGCTCCTCCAATCTAAGCCGTATAAATGTGAAACCCCATTCAGACACCCAGATAGCTTGCTATCCAGGGGCAAAATTGTGCCATGCTAGGACTATTGTCAAAAAATACATGGACTCCTATCAGCCAGAGAAAATCATCATAAACATTGGCATAAATGATAAGGATGAACCTATGTCTGTAACTGCCCAACGAGTCCAACTCCTATTCAGTACCATTCGTTCAAAATTTCCAGATGCAAAGGTTTATTTCACTAAACTGAACTACTCTCAACATCTAACTGCAAAGCAGAAAAGGACCTTAGCATTTATCAATTCATCTGTAGAATCCCTGCGTATAAAGGTCTCTGTCATCCCTAGTCTACCAATTTCTGATTTTGAAGTAGTCCAGGATAATATCCATTGGAGTGAAAAAACTGCTAATGCATTGTATTATAGCTGGTTAACCTTTCTTAATTTAAACTAACCGAGGGTCAGGGTACTAACCACCCCGGTATCGGGCTAGGTAGTGATATTGTTAATCTCACTGGCGCTACATTAACTGAAGCAGAAAAATCAATACTCAATCGTGGCCTAACATTTGTACCAACTCCTAGGCCCAAATTAGGCATAGATGCACTTTTAGATAATGGCTCAATGGAAGTTCTTGAATTTTCCCACCGTGTCAAATTAGCCGACTTTTTTCGAAACTCGAAAAGTAATATTCTGCCATTCGTTGAAAGAACTGGCTGGGCACCAGACTCAAAATTAGTCGATCCAGCGATCCCCGACAGTATAAAAATTGTAAAAGAACGTATTGAAAATGTTGAATTTCCGAAAAATCATAAAAATTTGTCATATGAGGAACGTCAAGCCTTAACAGGATTGCGTAAAAACAATGACATTGTCATTAAACCTGCTGATAAGGGATCTGCTGCAGTAATAATGCTTAAAGACAACTACATTCGTGAAGCACATCGTCAACTCAGTAATCCAAAACATTACCAAAAATTAGACGAACCACTCTGGCAAAATAACTGCGACAATTTTAATGAAATTCTCCAAAATATGGTTGATAACAAGAGTTTAACGCAGAAACAGTTTAAATACCTCGTTGCGAAACGAGACTCAAAACCACGTACATTTTATCTGTTACCCAAAATTCATAAGGCTATTGATTCTTGGTCAGATCCTATGATACCACCAGGACGACCTATTATATCGGATTGTGGTTCTGAATCCTATAGGATCAGTGAAATCATTGATTATCACCTACAACCAATTGCGAATAGACATTTTAGCTTCTTGAAAAATACTGACGACTTTCTGTCGCAGGTCTCTGAGATCTCGATACCTCCAAATTCATTTTTAATTACGCTCGACATCGATGCAATGTACACAAACATTGACATCGAAAAGGGTTTGAATTCTGTCCGTAAAGCGTTTGAAAAATACCCTGATAACAATAGGCCCACTGGCGAAATATTAGCTCTCTTAGAGCTAAGCTTAAAGGGCAATGATTTTGAATTCGCGGGTGAAACATACCAACAAATTTGCGGCTGCGCAATGGGTAAGCGTTTCAGTCCGAGTTTTGCCAACATCTATGTAGCAGAGTGGGAGGAGGATGCGCTTAGCAAATGTCCGAAACAGCCTCTCTTTTATCGCAGGTACCTCGATGATATTTTCATTATTTGGCATCATACAAAGGAAGAATTTAATGAATTTTTCACCATTTTGAACAATCATGACCCGAATATCAAGCTAAAAGCCAACATTGACCAAATGTCCGTAGACTTTTTAGATTTAACGCTATACAAAGGTGTAATGTATGACACAACGGGACACCTTGATTATAAAGTATATTTTAAGCCCACAGATTCTCATCAACTACTTCACAAGAAATCCTTCCATCCACCTCATACCTTTAAAGGAATTGTAAAATCACAAATCATCCGTTTTCATAGAAATTCGAGTGATAGAAAAAACTTTGAATCTGCATGCTCTCTCTTATTCAAGGCCCTCAAGCCGAGAGGCTATTCATCTAGATTTTTGCGCAAAATTAAGTCTGATACTTTACAGGATTTGGAAACTATCCCTGATAATGCTGCGGATCACAGGCCTACCAAGATTCGTCACAATCGTCCAATCACAGGCGCAGGAGAATCTCGGAAATGTGGAAAGAAAAGGTGTAAATTAGACCTACTTCTTCCAAATCAAAAAACGTTTATGAGCTTTCAGAACAAAAACAAATTTCAAATTCAGTCTAATTTAGATTGCGATTCCGAAAACGTCATTTATGTAATATCTTGTAAATTGTGCCAAAAGCAATATGTCGGTGAAACCAAATGCCCATTAAGATGGCGAGCTACTAGACACCTTTGCGATATTAGACATGAAAAAGACACGCATGTCGCTGAACACTTTAACCTTCCTGGCCATTCAGTCGCTCGGGACTTCGAAATTATACCCATTGAACAACCACCTCTCTCAAATACCACTGACGAAACTGATAAACAAAGGAAACTTAGAGAATCATTTTGGATTAAGCAATTAGAAACAGAATGGCCGAGGGGCATAAATGTGGACCCCGGTCTTGCTGATCAGCGTGAAATAATTCCATTCACTCTGACATATAATCGAAAAAATGTAGAAATTGCCGAAATTTTGAAAGATGAATATCATAAATTACAGAATAATCTAAGACAGCCTCTCAATTTGCGCCCAGTAATAGCATTTAGGAAAAATCCAAATCTACGTGACATATTGGTAAAATCGAAATTAACTGGATAAACATCATCATCTTAAAGTTGTCCAATATTTATAAGGCCATCTCGCCTCTAGAAAACAAAAATAACAAATCTCAGGCAATAAAATAAATAAAAAATATTTTCAATTTTTTGAAAATTCTGAGCCAGCGCCTTAACCATATTACTACCTACCAGCCAGTGCCAGTTCTATTATTTTATTGACTTACTAACCAACTAATTATGTGCACCTATCTATACCGTCGGGCAAATCTGTCATTCCACTCATCAATCAATATGGTCTGTCTTCTCAAATTGTGGTTTTGTAATTGGGAGTTGGATGGGATGGATGGATGGATGGATGGATGGATGGATGGAAGGACAGGTGGTCTGGATGGATGGATGGAGAGATGGATGGAGGATCTGGATGGATGGATGGTCTGACTGCTGGATGGATGGATGGTATGGATGGTTCTGGATGGATGGGTGGGTGGCTGGGTGGGTGGGTGGCTGGATGGATGGATGAATGGATGGAGTGATGGATGGAAGGACAGGTGGTCTGGATGGATGGATGTGGGAATAGAGGATCTGGATGGATGGATGGTCTGACTGATGGATGGATGGTTAGGGATGGAAAGATGAATGGATGGATGGATGGATGGATGGGTGGGTTGGTGGATGGAAGGAAGGATGGATGGATGGAAGGAAGGATGGAAGGATGGAAGGGCAGGTGGTCTGAATGGATGGATGGAGGGATGGATGTAGGATCTGGATGTATGGATGGTTCTGGATGGATGGGTGGGTGGTATGGGTGGGTGAATGGGTGGTATGGATGGATGAATGGATGGATGGAAGGACAGATGGTCTTGATGGATGGATAGAGGGATGGAGGGATGGATGGATGGAGGGTCTGGATGAATGGAATGTCTGACTGATGGATGGTTCTGGATGGATGGGTGGATGGGTGAATGGATTGATGGATCAGACTCCTCCTTCCTTCACTCCACTCCTCCTTCTTTCAGCCCTTCATTCCCTCTCCTCTTTCCCGTCCTTCCCTCCAATTTTCCCCAGTTTGGGGAAAGATTTTGAAATTAGGTTTACTGAAAGTTTTATTGCTGTGAGAAACAACAAAATACATTCAGCAGCACAATACTCAAAATTAGTTTTTAAAGAATTTTCAGTATTAAAATTAAAAAAGAAATTCTTAATAAAATTGACAAAATCATTCCCAGTTTAAAGCTTAGTTCTAGCTGAATAAATCAAACATTGAAAACAATACCAATCTGGCGCCTTTGAAGAATAGAAAACAATTCACTGAATTAATGGCCTAGGTTTGATCCTTTGATCAATGACTTCTCAATCAAGCGAGTGACACCCAAACCTCACTCGGAAACCCTAGAGCTCAATCAATAGCAAAGGGCATAACACAATTGAATCTAGCACCTATGGTGGCCTGAATCTTTATTGAAAATAAGTTAGCTAACTTCAAAGCAATTGAGTAATTTTCGAAGACAATCCCCTAAAGCCAGCCACCCTAATAAATAGACAGGAATTATGATGGAAGGACAGATTTGTTCTCAAGGCTCTGAAGAAGGTTATTCTTAACCGAAACCGGTCAGCCAAGCACGACGGTATCATAAAATTGTGAGTTATATATTAATTGCTATTATTGTATTGATTGTATGTTTAAATATTAAAATGCTACTAATCCTTCATCTTCCATTTCAGGTATAGTTAAATTGTGTAGGCTTGTAAACTTAGTAGGCTTGTGGTTCTATGTAGGCTTGTAGATGTAATTATTCATCACTCAAATTTCAGGTTTTAATTTTTAGATCAGCCCTTTAATTTAAACTAGACAATTGTTGGTTAGAGCTTGATTATCTCCCTTGCTTAGATTTGTTGACTGGCCCAGTTGTTGCTAAATTTGTTGGTTTTTGATCATTTATTAGAGCATAATATCACCATGGCTAGAACGAGCAAGGGCAAGAGACGGAATGTCAACCATGAGGACAGCAGTCCGTCTCCTCCCCAGGCTCGACTAGTCAAGTGCTATTATATGATAATACAATGTTTTCACCACATAGGTGTCCTAACCAGCAATTTGGGCTCCAACACCCTGCCAACCGGTCTGAGCAGGAAGGTGAGCGAACTCTGCCGTTTCATTAAGCCAGCTATGCCAAATATAGAGGTAGTAAGTGACATCAAGAAAGTTAACTTTGTTTGGGCAAATTCCATCATTCGAGCTATGATAGACCATTACAATTTCAGTTTAGGCACCATCATGTCCGAAATTATCATAGCTCAGACCGCGCCAAACCTTAATTTAGGTAAGGCAAAATCAACTGCCATTAGATGGGCAAAAGCCAACTATGGCAAAAAACTTCACGTCAAATCAATCGAAGCATTCTATCAATTTATTAGGCCTTTCGACCCACACTTTCAACAGAAAGCACAAAATTGCCAAGTTACCACCCCTACTGCAAGGTCATCCCAGACCGTACCAGTCATTCCACCACCTTCAGAACTCAGGAAACGGCTCAGGTCACCGACCGATAGCCCCCCACCAGTGAAGAGAACGGATACTCGGCCATCACCGATATTCCTATTAGACTCTCCTGTGGACCCTCTTCAGATTCCTCTACCTGACTCCCCACCACCCTTGTCTCCAGAGGAGTTCCCTCCCCTTCCACGGAGAGTCGATGCTAATCAGAAATCTGGTCCAAGGACCAAATCAACTCCTGTGGATCCTAGTAAGATACCACTACCAGACACCCCGCCTCCACTGTCTTCAGATGAATTACCTCCCCTTCCACAGAGAGCAAAGGATGACAGAAAATCTGGTCTAAGGACCAGATCAACACCTTTGACTCAAAAGGGTGTCAGTACCCCAGTGCCAGTGGCCAAACTACCTCAACCAAATTTCACCCCTACACCGTGTAGAAACAGCATCAATCATCAAAATAAACTCAAGAAAACTACACACTTAGAAGCTAATTCTTTCTGGAAATTTCGGTATGAGGTAGACCACAAACATGAATGGCGACTCCCTGTCTTGACGAAAAAAATCTTGATCCTTGGCTCCTCCAATCTAAGCCGTATAAATGTGAAACCCCATTCAGACACCCAGATAGCTTGCTATCCAGGGGCAAAATTGTGCCATGCTAGGACTATTGTCAAAAAATACATGGACTCCTATCAGCCAGAGAAAATCATCATAAACATTGGCATAAATGATAAGGATGAACCTATGTCTGTAACTGCCCAACGAGTCCAACTCCTATTCAGTACCATTCGTTCAAAATTTCCAGATGCAAAGGTTTATTTCACTAAACTGAACTACTCTCAACATCTAACTGCAAAGCAGAAAAGGACCTTAGCATTTATCAATTCATCTGTAGAATCCCTGCGTATAAAGGTCTCTGTCATCCCTAGTCTACCAATTTCTGATTTTGAAGTAGTCCAGGATAATATCCATTGGAGTGAAAAAACTGCTAATGCATTGTATTATAGCTGGTTAACCTTTCTTAATTTAAACTAACCGAGGGTCAGGGTACTAACCACCCCGGTATCGGGCTAGGTAGTGATATTGTTAATCTCACTGGCGCTACATTAACTGAAGCAGAAAAATCAATACTCAATCGTGGCCTAACATTTGTACCAACTCCTAGGCCCAAATTAGGCATAGATGCACTTTTAGATAATGGCTCAATGGAAGTTCTTGAATTTTCCCACCGTGTCAAATTAGCCGACTTTTTTCGAAACTCGAAAAGTAATATTCTGCCATTCGTTGAAAGAACTGGCTGGGCACCAGACTCAAAATTAGTCGATCCAGCGATCCCCGACAGTATAAAAATTGTAAAAGAACGTATTGAAAATGTTGAATTTCCGAAAAATCATAAAAATTTGTCATATGAGGAACGTCAAGCCTTAACAGGATTGCGTAAAAACAATGACATTGTCATTAAACCTGCTGATAAGGGATCTGCTGCAGTAATAATGCTTAAAGACAACTACATTCGTGAAGCACATCGTCAACTCAGTAATCCAAAACATTACCAAAAATTAGACGAACCACTCTGGCAAAATAACTGCGACAATTTTAATGAAATTCTCCAAAATATGGTTGATAACAAGAGTTTAACGCAGAAACAGTTTAAATACCTCGTTGCGAAACGAGACTCAAAACCACGTACATTTTATCTGTTACCCAAAATTCATAAGGCTATTGATTCTTGGTCAGATCCTATGATACCACCAGGACGACCTATTATATCGGATTGTGGTTCTGAATCCTATAGGATCAGTGAAATCATTGATTATCACCTACAACCAATTGCGAATAGACATTTTAGCTTCTTGAAAAATACTGACGACTTTCTGTCGCAGGTCTCTGAGATCTCGATACCTCCAAATTCATTTTTAATTACGCTCGACATCGATGCAATGTACACAAACATTGACATCGAAAAGGGTTTGAATTCTGTCCGTAAAGCGTTTGAAAAATACCCTGATAACAATAGGCCCACTGGCGAAATATTAGCTCTCTTAGAGCTAAGCTTAAAGGGCAATGATTTTGAATTCGCGGGTGAAACATACCAACAAATTTGCGGCTGCGCAATGGGTAAGCGTTTCAGTCCGAGTTTTGCCAACATCTATGTAGCAGAGTGGGAGGAGGATGCGCTTAGCAAATGTCCGAAACAGCCTCTCTTTTATCGCAGGTACCTCGATGATATTTTCATTATTTGGCATCATACAAAGGAAGAATTTAATGAATTTTTCACCATTTTGAACAATCATGACCCGAATATCAAGCTAAAAGCCAACATTGACCAAATGTCCGTAGACTTTTTAGATTTAACGCTATACAAAGGTGTAATGTATGACACAACGGGACACCTTGATTATAAAGTATATTTTAAGCCCACAGATTCTCATCAACTACTTCACAAGAAATCCTTCCATCCACCTCATACCTTTAAAGGAATTGTAAAATCACAAATCATCCGTTTTCATAGAAATTCGAGTGATAGAAAAAACTTTGAATCTGCATGCTCTCTCTTATTCAAGGCCCTCAAGCCGAGAGGCTATTCATCTAGATTTTTGCGCAAAATTAAGTCTGATACTTTACAGGATTTGGAAACTATCCCTGATAATGCTGCGGATCACAGGCCTACCAAGATTCGTCACAATCGTCCAATCACAGGCGCAGGAGAATCTCGGAAATGTGGAAAGAAAAGGTGTAAATTAGACCTACTTCTTCCAAATCAAAAAACGTTTATGAGCTTTCAGAACAAAAACAAATTTCAAATTCAGTCTAATTTAGATTGCGATTCCGAAAACGTCATTTATGTAATATCTTGTAAATTGTGCCAAAAGCAATATGTCGGTGAAACCAAATGCCCATTAAGATGGCGAGCTACTAGACACCTTTGCGATATTAGACATGAAAAAGACACGCATGTCGCTGAACACTTTAACCTTCCTGGCCATTCAGTCGCTCGGGACTTCGAAATTATACCCATTGAACAACCACCTCTCTCAAATACCACTGACGAAACTGATAAACAAAGGAAACTTAGAGAATCATTTTGGATTAAGCAATTAGAAACAGAATGGCCGAGGGGCATAAATGTGGACCCCGGTCTTGCTGATCAGCGTGAAATAATTCCATTCACTCTGACATATAATCGAAAAAATGTAGAAATTGCCGAAATTTTGAAAGATGAATATCATAAATTACAGAATAATCTAAGACAGCCTCTCAATTTGCGCCCAGTAATAGCATTTAGGAAAAATCCAAATCTACGTGACATATTGGTAAAATCGAAATTAACTGGATAAACATCATCATCTTAAAGTTGTCCAATATTTATAAGGCCATCTCGCCTCTAGAAAACAAAAATAACAAATCTCAGGCAATAAAATAAATAAAAAATATTTTCAATTTTTTGAAAATTCTGAGCCAGCGCCTTAACCATATTACTACCTAGCTACCTAGCTACCTAGCTACCTAGCTACCTAGCTACCTACCTATCTACCTACCTACCTATGCTTGACAATAATAAAAACTACATACTTGCGAGTGCCTATTGATATAGCAGAATGGATCTCAGAAAAAAACGTAAAAGTAAGAATATCTTAAATGTACACCATCAATTCCAGTCAATTCGTGTAGTTGTGAGACGGGTAGTTGAAAGCTAGGCCGCTGAAAGAGGATTTTTGTCCTCTGGATGCTGGTCTAGTGGGACCAAACGGGAGGCGGAAGGTTTCATAGAACTCACTGGTTCGAACCCCTATCTGGTCGAAGATTGAAAAGCGTAAAAATTACATTCCAGATGATGAATGAGCTATATCTTTGTGCCAGTGTTTCATCAATGACAGGTTTCATAGAACTAATGCTTGACAATAATAACAAGAGATATAGAAAGATACCAAACATCTCGCCTTCTTATGTTTCGCAGGACCCGATCTTCCTTGGACTAAATATTCTGCGAAACAATAATGTCCAAGCCATGCACATACAACAAGAGCTATCAGAAAATAGAAAATAGCTTACCTGTATATCAATTGAACATCACCGGATATGATGGACCACCGGGTACAGTCTCATTCTGAAATTTGACAATCCACTTGTCGAATCAAAATACCCATGGTACAACCCATCGAGCAAGCATAGCTTCGTAGAAGCCTAGCTTGGAGACTGAACCATAAATCCTTGCTGTCCGGTAGTACCCTGCAGTACAATGGATACTGGCATACCAAGACTGACCGAAAGGCAAATGGTCCAAACAAAAGCAAAGTTCGTAGTCTGAAAATAGAAGAAACATTTTCAAAAGGAATTGCATTAATATGATGCAGGCTACATTTAAGAAGCCTATGTAGAAAATAAAAACATGTCATCTAAACTGGATAAGTCTTTGCTGATTAAATTGTCATTTGAAAAAGCATTAACTACAGCATAATAGGCCTACATATAACATGGATGAAAATCGGCCCTACAATAATCAACGTCCAAACGTTGTAAAACTATGGGAAAATATGGAAAATCAATTTCTCTTTTATGTGGACTAGTCATACGTATCGTCTAGAACATATTTGTGAAGCTTTACTCAAATAGAATAACCCGTTGTGGGTGTAAATGCCGTTTTAAAAAAACTTAACGCAACAAAGACTATAACCTGAACATATAACCTGCATGCAAATCAGCCATACCATAATCAATGTTCAAATGCCGAAAAAATTTGAATGTATTTCTTTTTTATGTTGAGTAGTGCTAAGCATAACATAAAACACATCTTTGAAGTTTTATTCAAATTGGACAACCCCTTGTGGGTACAAATGTCGCTTGAAAAAGCTTAATGCAGAAAAATCCTATACCTGGCTATATTGCTTGCATACAAATCAGCCATAAAATAATCAAAGTTCAAGCGGCGAAAGAATCTGTGGAAAATTTCAAAGTCAATTTCTTTTTATGCGGACTCGTCCTAAGCATCTTATAGAACAAGTCTGTGATGTTTTATTCAAATTGGATAACCCCTTGTGGGTGCAAATGTCGTTTGAAAAGGCTTAACGCAGCCAAACCCTATAGCTGGCCACATAACTTGCATGCAAATCAGCATAAAAAATCAAAGTTCAAAGGGCGAAAGAGTACGGATAAAATTTGAGTGTTGATTTCATTTTGCTGTGGTCTAGTTTTAAGCATCGCATAGAACAAATCTGTGAAGTTTTATTCAAATCTGACAACCTCTTGTGGGTGTAAATGTCGTTTGAAAAAAGCTTAACACAGCCAAGAAACACAACCAGGATATATAACCTGCACGCAAATCAGCTATAAAATAGTCAAAGTTCAAACGCCGAAAAAATCTGGAACAAATTTGAAAGTCAATTTCTTTTTGACGTGGACTGGTCCTAAGCATCGTATAGAACAAATCTGTGGGATTTTTTTAAAATCTAACAGCCCATTGTGGGTGGAAATGCCATTTTTTAAAAGCTTAACGCAGCCAAGAAAGATAAAATTGGACCCATAAAATATTCTATGTTCAAACATGATAAAAGTATGGAAGAAATTATAAAATCAATATAATTTCGCCGCAGACTAGTCCTAAGCATCGCATAGAATACATGTTTAAAATAATATGCTAAAATCGGATAGCCCCTTGTGGGTGCAGATACCATTTAAAAAAACTTAACCTGACGGGACGTCAACGCCGACACCCTTTCCCAAAATCTCTTTTTTCAGCTTCGTAAAAAGGCGAGATAAAAACAACATACTTAGCTACCTTAGCGAAAACTAAATGAACCACTTTGTCAAAATAACTGTAACAAATTTAACGAAATTCTCCAAAAAATGGTCGACAACAAGAAAATAGTTGAAAAGCAATTTAAATATTTATTTGCAAGATAAGATTCAAAACCACGAACATTTTATCTTCTTCCTAAAATCAATACGTCTATTGAATCGTGGTCAGACTCCCATGAGACCACCAGGGCGACTTCTCATTTTAGATGTGCTTCAGGATCATATCGGATCAGTGAATTTATCGACTACCATCTTCAGCCAATTGGGAATAGGCATTTTAGCTTTCTGAAAAACACTGGTCTTTTTATCTCAGGTTTCTAAGATCTTGGTACCTCCAAATGTATTCCTGGTCACCCTCGATACCGATGCTATGTATACTATTATTGACATAGAGCGGGGTTTAAATTCATTTCGAAGAGCATTCGCAGACTACCCTGGCACCAGCAGACCAGGCCGAGAAAGACCAGGCCGAGAAGTAATAGCCCTATTAGAACTTAGTTTAAAGGGCAATGATTTTGAATTCGCTGGTGAAATTTTTCAACAAATTTGTGGCTGTGCGATGGGCACAAGTTTTAGTCCATATTTCGCTAATATTATTATATTAGTTGATGACATTTTTATGATCTGGCAACACACAAAAGAAGCATTTACTGAATTCTTGGCAATTCCGAATAATGATGACCCGAATTTAAAGCTGAAAGCTGAAATTAACGAGACGTCTGTAGATTTCCTGGGTGTGACTTTATACAACGGTATAACGTAAGAAACAACTGGCCACTGGCTTCCATCCACCCCATACTTTGAAAGAGCGTGTAAAATTGCAAATAATCCGTTTTCATAGGAATTCGAGTGACAGGAAAAGATTGGTGTCATCATGTTCGGCCATTTAGTCAAATCCCCCCACCCCACCCACCTCCATCCCCCCTCCCCTTGGCGACCTTGGCTAGTATGACGAAGTAACTGTAATACAAAATCCCTAAAATAGCACAGATCATTGGTAAATGCGTATCTTTAAATTAGTTTATTTATACATTATATTAGATAATAAGTACCACTATATACCTGGGTAAATACCCCTTGATTTAAACGCTTAGGTTATTGTAACAAAATGATAATTAATGTCTTAACACTCGTAATATAGTCTAGTTACGTGCTGAGCATCAACAACAGATGTAACTTCTGTCAGTAAAACTATGGTCGTAATATCAGGTTACGTGGTGTAAACCATTATCTCGAGCGCACGATATAATTATGTCGAGCGCTCGAGATAATATGTCGAGCGCTCGATATAATTATATCGAGCGCTCGAGATAATTATATCGAGCGCTCGAGATAATATGTCGAGCGCTCGAGATAATATGTCGAGCGCTCGAGATAATATGTCGAGCGCTCGAGATAATATTTTTTCGCAGACATAGCCCTTCAGGGCTTCCGTAGATATAGGCCTATGCCACGCAGTGTATTTAAGGCTCTATGTCAAGCAGTGTACAAGCAGTGTATCTCTACAGACGTGTCTCAAAAGCAACTGCTAAATTAAGATGGTTGTTAAGTATGAGGTTCAATAAGGTATAATATTTCACAAGATAAAATATGCATATGCATTATAAAATAGCAGGATACTACTACTACTACTACTACTACTACTACTACTACTACTACTACTACTACTACTACTACTACTACTACTACTACCGCTACTACCACTACTACTACTACTACTACTACTACTACTACTACTACTACTACTACTACTACTACTACTACTACTACTACTACCATATAATGTTTTTTTCACTGGCGTAAAAAGGGCACCCTGTCCCATGGTGCCCCAACCGTGGGGGTAAAAATGGACATTTAAAAAAAAGTAATTTTTCATTTTTTGTCACAACTATATTTCTACTAGCTCGTTTTTAGTTCTTTCTGTATAGCACCTAGTCTGGAGTGCAATTATCCGTAGTTTGAATGAGCGTTTGACACATTAAGAAATAGAAGGGTTCGTATTTACGTGGCCTTCCCCTAAGTCTACAAAACGGTATTATTGATCCGATTGGCGTATTTTATGTACATAATTCCGTATATTATATTTATAGGCACATCAGCTTTATAATTATTTCATTAAAACAAGTGCTTGTTTATTTCTTAATCATTTCAATATCTACTTTTGTCGTAGCACCGTTAAATGTCTTGTGTCCCATCAAATAGAGACACTTTTGCACGAGATATGCGATAGTCTAAAGGCGGCGGGCTGTGACACATTTGTGGAGATAGATTGTGAGGGTGATTTGATCTATTTTGTCATGGTGGGATTTCTCAAAGAACTATTTTTGGTAGGCCTATTTATACACTATCTATGGCGTCGGGAGGGGTTTCCCCAATGACATTTCTTGGTGGTTATATTCAATACTCAATAAGGAGAAAAAGGAGGATATTCTTATCGTCAATATATTTTAATATCATATAATTAATGCTGCCGGTGCCGCCCCTGCCACGCTAAGTGGGATTTCCCAATGACCTAATTTTGGTGTTTGAAAAAGGAGGGTATTCCTATATGCAATACGAATCTCACAATTTTGTGGAGTTAGGGGTCAGATATTGAATGGGTTGTGTCATACTGTTCCCTAGCAACGGCTCTCACAAACTGTGCAAACGATGAATGGGTAACAACAGGGATTCAGTTAGGGGCCAAATCAGTTTCTCCCCCTCCCCCCCCCCCCTCTCCCCCCCCCCCCCTCTCTCTCTCTCTCTCTCTCTCGCTCTCTCTCTCGCTCTCTCTCTCTCTCTCG
>JAVVLW010005205.1:0-18000 GCA_034401795.1 Chaetoderma sp. LZ-2023a
ATAACTGCTATTGGCAATAATCACACTCCCTGAAGGGCATGGATACTCTTGAAACCATGGCACGGACACAAATTCTCTAATGTTCAGTGAACCATGAAAAGTATGTCAAAAGCATGTTCAGTGAACAATAAAAAGTAGGTCACGATGACCTACTTTTTATATGCAACATGCCTTCAGTGTATAATGCATCCATACACTAAGTTTAGTTCCAATATACCAAAATCTCTTGTAAATACAACCTGGACAAAGATGTTCTGTAATGTTCAATGAATCGTGCAAAGTAGGTCACGCTGGCATACTTTTCATAAACAACACACCTTCAGCATATACTGCATCGATACACCAAGTTTACTTCATGTATAACAAAAACTCTTGAAACCTCAGCCCGGACAATCTTCTGTAATGTTTAGTGGCCCATGAAAAGTAGGTCAAAGGTAGGTCACGCTGACCTATTTTTCATACGCTGCACACCATCTCCCAAAGATGCATCCACATATCGAGTGTAGTTCCAGTATACCAAAAAACCCTTGACACTACAGACCAGACAAAAATGTTTGGTAATGTTCAATGAACCATGAAAAGTATGTCCAAAGTAGGTCACGCTGACCTACTTTTCATACACTGCACACCTCCATAAGATGCATGCCCATATCAAGTTTAGTTCCCGTATTCTCAAAAACTCTGGTTCCACGAAGGTGGTTCCTGCATGGCACCCTGCCGTATATAAATAAGCCAGAGGAAGAATACACACGACTTATTTAAATGTGCATATTCACACCAAAATGCATGAAAATAAAATTGTTGAAATTAAATAATTCTTTAGGCTTAAAGTGTGTACCTCAATGTAATGAAACGAAATACATATGATGATTCCATTCCTTATAAATACATTTCGTAGGTTTAGTTGTGAATTTGAATTAGGAACTCATGCCTCTAATTCAATTTGACAACTTAAAAAATTATATTAATTTATACGTAATGAAATCATCATATGCTAAGATTTATTTCGTTTCATTATATCTAGGCATACAACTTAAGCCTCTAAGAGTATATAATTTTAACAGTTTTATTTTGAACCATTCTGCTGTGAATGTCCACCTTTAAGCAACCCTTCGGAAAAGCAACGCCTTCGGGGGAAGCACCTCGAAGAAAGCCATTGCTTGAATACATCTAGGTGTGAGTGGCCAATAAAACAAAATCCAATACCAAATACCACCTAAGTGTGAGCGGCCAATAAAACCAAACCAACAACAACGGGACACCAGGCACGAATCGGAAGTTAGTTCAGGAAGGCGAATGTTCGGCGGAAGTTCGCGTTCTTCGTAGGACAGTGTTCAGGAATGTGTCGGCTACATTTTATACTTAAGTATGTTGTGAGTATACGACACAATATTGAACGCTGTTAGTGTTACGTAACAGGAAAACGTTTTTAGCGCTCCTGAGTGCATCCCGGGGTTCGGGAAATTCACCCACGCGGCCAGTCGCCAAATACGCGGTCCAAAAACAATGCATTTTAACGTAAAGCTCCATATTTAATATTAATATATCCAACTTTCACTTCAAATATAATATATTTACAGGATGAAAAATACGCTGAATAAAATGGTGTTAAAACTTACCTTAGGACGGTTACGGGGGGGGGGGGGGGGGGGGGGGGCAAATTAAAGCGCAATCAATATTTAATCTACGCCCCGACTGAAACCATTTATTCATGAAAGCACCGCTCCATTAGAATCTCCACAAACTGAAGCAGCTATCAATATGTGTGTTTTAACCAAAGACACGTGACACTAAATTCACTAATTATCAAAATTCCGTTATAAACGCCAATAACCAACTGCATGCAGCTCTTCTAAAATCACTCATCCACAAAAACATCTTACATTCTTCCCACAGTCAGTTGTGCCGATCCCGCCTCTATATTAGTTGTCGAAGTTAAAGACCAAGTACTATACGCAGCGAGATTTGTGTTCTGATACGTGCAAATAACGCAACATATACTGACTACAAAAATTACAATATCATATTGTCATAGGATACAGATAATTCTGTAAATACTTCGTCGAAAGTGCCCATTTTCGTACCTTCCCAAAAACGAAACTGAAACGGAAGTACTAGCGTCAAAACGGGGATGTGACGTCATCGGAGGACCTGCATTTCTGTTAACAAAAACTCTTTCATCGCTGAAAATGGAAATTTACTCAAATAACGGGAATATTTATCGGCATATTCTCCAGGCAGCATTCACTAGAACGAGTATGAACTCATATCTGAGGGAAATAGTGACTCCGGGCTTGAAGATGGCAATGAAGTGCCGAATTTAGGCGTAGATCAAACCAATTTGAACCGTTACCAGATTTCGAACAGGCACTAGCAGACGAGTTGAACTGGCATGGACGACAGAAATGCGCGACTTCAGAACGTAGACTGGTCAGTAAATTACAAACGAGTTATTGGTTTTTCTATATGAGCTAATATTGTATTATATCTGCCGCATTAAATTATAAAGTATCTATATATAGGCTGCGTATCAGAAAATAGACAATAATTTGCAGTTTGTTTTAGTTTTAGTCAAAACTTACAAGTTGTGATGGGACAATGCTTGCTGTTGTAGTGACAAATACAAAACCTCCATACACGCAAAGGTCATGCTTCATTATTACAAACCAATAATTAATTAATTGTTTACAAACAGAAAACTCGAAGCAGTCCAAACGTGGCCTGGGAAGTCGCTACGCTTTGTCTTACTACAATTACTGAAATATAGATATACTGGAGCCATACGCATGTTCAAGACAGATGCTGTCCCGACTGGTTAATCATTTGTAGCCGAGCATACCTGAAGTCTGTGTAACCGCTTAGGCAAATCTGCTGGAGAAATCGCCTTCAGATCCAGTATTTGAATCCACATGTGTACAACCGTTTATACGAAACTGGCAGGGATTGTCAGTACCTAGTAGAATGTATAGCCTACTTTGTTTCCATGATTTAAGCATAGGTGGACATGTATGATTTTCATGCGCCTTGTACTGTCTAGAAGTGTAAATGTGTATATACGTATAATATGTTATTATGAATACATAAGATGTATAGATATATGTATCCATCATATCTACATGACACAAGTCACAACCGTTTATTAACCTTAACCGGAAATAGTGATGGTTAGTTTTAAGCTCAAATATTTCGACCAACAAAAGGCCATACAGGCCTTCTACTTCGTAATGATTCCGTAACAAAACCGTACTGGTCAATCCGTACCTAGCCTTATTAGAGCGTCCATACCCTAAATCTGGTTGATGATGATTTGGGTGGCTAAAAAGGACAAAGAGACTGTGTCATAAAAACGGACAAAGAGGGTGTGTCATCTAACATAAATCATCATCATCTACGAGGCATATGACAAAGACATTGGCTTGTTATGTCCTCGGTTGTGTTTGTCATCTTGTTTCTTTATGTTTTATCATGCTGTCACTTTTGCTGTGTCACTGTGATAATAAAACTACAATCTACATTGACACTCACAGGTAGGCCTACTTACCAAATATAAGAATTTTTCTGTCCAATGCATAATACCTAAAATTATATTCCGTTGAAGAATTTGAAAATAATTTAACTGGAGGCCATTGCTGCCTTAGACATCAATGTCTTCCAGTCAAACCTTTTCCAAAATATTCAACAGATTGCCTTTATTATTGACCTAAGATTGACAAGGATTGTCATGGTCAGCATAAATTTGAAACCATAATAATCAGCATCATTATTTCTATCATTGTCCGCCATCACTATTATCTTCATTGTTACTTAAATCATGGTCACCATAAAACTATAACTATCATAATTGTCACAGTCACCATTGTTAGGCCCATCATTACGGATGACTCTAATCTGTCGTTCAAATATATGGCGTCATAATCAATTACATCACATGTAGGTAGGATGATGTCACAATCATATTTGAGATAAATACTCCGTCATGAAGCTGGAATAGTCCGTCAAGTGTACAAATTGTATGTCTGATAGATGTACTATTTAATAATCATTCTGCCGATTCTATTGAAAATTTTGAAACTAATTTGACTGTGCGCTGACTATGGCAGAAACAGCACTCAGTCAAATTAGTTTCAAAATATTCATCAGGTTAGCTGAGGTTATCTGTGTAGGTAGGTACCTCGATAATGGTATTCTAGGAATTCAGGGTTCGATAGATTCCAACACAGGCAAATCATGAGTGGAGCTTACCTAAAATGGACACGGCATAGCTAGAAATGTATCTCTCTGTTATTGGTACTATTATCTCCATCAGCCTTTTTACTGTCATTATCGGTCACCATGGCCGTATTTAGATATATGGGGGCCCCGGGGCAAAGAATGAGCGGGGGGTCTGGGGGTCCTCACCTATACATTTTTTTACATCTAGGTGCTCTGAGACGGCCAGAGAGTCTACTTTTAGGGTGAATTATGGCGCTTTCTTTCGTTGTAAAATTATTTTATTTTGCAAATTTTCGTAATTAACATTTGCCGAACACCAAACAAGAATTGGGCCCCCCACAAATATTAGAATAGAATTATAATGCATGATTACGAGTTCTTAACTAATAAAGTTTGCTTTAAATGTCCTATAACTTCCAAAAAAGTGCATTTTTTTTTTTTGCATTTTTAAATTGTGGGGGGGGGGGGCCTTGCTTGTGGGGGCCCCGGGGCTTTTGCCCCGCTTGCCCCCCCCCCCCCCCCCCTTAAATACGGCCCTGTCGGCCACAATCAACAGTGTAAGCGCCATAATTGTTACTCTCATCATGTCACTGTTGTTGTCATCACCATCATTGTCACTCATCATCATAGTAAGATGCAGTCATCACCATCATCACAATCATTGTCACTGCCATCGGTCTTATCATTATCATTGTCACTCCATTGATAGAACTTTACTATCATCACCTTCATTGTCACCATCATTATTATTATTATTATTATTATTATTATTATTATTATTATTATTATTATTATTGTCAATACTAACACCGTACACGCATCAATTGTGATTTAGCTCATAAAATTGTGATATATTTATTTCAAGCGTTTCAAGCCGTTGGTGTGAGTGTGTAACACGTGTCACTGTGTGTGTGGACACAGTAGATGATTAGGTGGTGCTTTGGACTTCGGGGGATAACAAAGTGAGTTCGGAGTGGCTGCTCATAAACCAGACAGTCATTCGTTCGCTCTTTAATTTCACCTGGATTCACTTTCTGCAGAGACCACCAAGTATCAGAAATGAGGTCGGTGCCAATGACTCGGGTGTGCGTGCCTGTCAAGATGTTTTATCCTATTATAAAGAATCATTGATTTAAATAAAATGATTCATTGTACCTCTCTGACTTCTTTCATTTTCTCTAGTATTGGGCTCAATGAGAAACAATACTACCATTGTGGCACGTTTGGCCATACTTAGAGCTATTGACTTCAAACTTGGTAAGTGAGTACCGCTGGGCAAAAGCTACCATCCATATAATTACTAGGTCAGTCTGATCTACTTTCTGAATAATATAGGTGGCTAATAAAGGTTTATGCCGTATATTTCGATAACCTCATCACAAATTAACATTATAAATTTAGTGATTGAAATGATGATGTCGGAAACAAGATGAATCAAGAAAATCAATGTAACAATTGGCGTCGAGTATGCGCATAGAACGCAGTTGTTACTTTCTATTTCGTGGATTATAATCAGTTTCAAATTGAAAGGAATTAAGAGTTTTAAGACACAGGAAGCTTATGTCATTGAAATAAACAGCAGTATTTATTCATGTAATTATTTTCCATGTTTATTCATTTCATACGTTTCTTCATATTTCAGAGTGATAAATTGTACAAGTTGTGAATAATGACAAGATGCAACTTGAAATCAAGGACAAAATATACGTCCATGATATTAGGCCGATAATAAAGACAAACTTGTCTAGATAGCATGGATTGGCACAGATTAGCAAATGCTTAGCGAAAGATGAAAATTTTTATGTTTATTTGCAAACTAAGATGACTATTTTTGACAATTTACCAATGATATCACTTGTTCCATAAACTAACCCGTTATCTCAGCGGTAAATTTTCAAAAATAGTCTTCTTGGTTTGCAAATGGGCATTTATGAAGAGGACTACTGGTACACAAACACTAATGGAAATATTGCAACATCTTTCAGTATAGGCTATTGAGAGCAATACATATTGGGGTTGCCAGAGCGAACTGGGTCATATACAGTGTATGCCCATTTGCTGACCAAGATTCCAGAAGAAGACTACTTTTGAAGATTTACCAATGAAATTACTGTTTTGGTAATCTAACCTGTCATTCCAGTGGTAAACTTTCAAAAATAGTCTAGTTGCTCTGCAAATGTACATTATCGAGGCAACTACAGACATGACAGAATGATGCAACAGTAGCATCTTTTTATATATTTATTCACACTATTGACAACAATATATATTGGGGTGAGAGAACTGAGCTATAAACAGTGTACTAGTGTGTCCATTTACTGACCAAGACCCCAAGAGATTACTTCTGAAAATTTACCACCGGAGAGACTGGTTTTGTAACCAACGAACCAGTCATTCCAGTGGGAAATTTTCAAAAATAGTCTTGATTTGTAAATGGACATTTATCAAGACCACTGCGGAAGCGCTAATGATGGAAAGGTTGACCAGCATCTAGTATATTTATTCATCATGAGGCAATGAGCACAATACACTTAATTAATACATATATTGGGATGCGTAAAATGAGTTATATTTTTTTTTAATTGTTCATAATACATTGGTTGACAATTTGAGGACCCAGATTCCAACACTATTTTTTTTTAATTTACCACCGTAATGACTGGTTCGGTAATCTAGCCAGTCATTCCAGTGGTAAATTTTAAAAAATAGTCCTCTTGGTCGGCACAAAGACATTCCTCAAGATCACTTCAGATGACGTCTTTGACTGCCTTGAACATTAAAGGGTTTACTTTAGCTATTAAATTATTACTAGGCCACCGAGTTGGGCTAACAGTGGTAACAGGCTAGTGTTAATTTCAGTAAATGGCACATGTAGGTAAAACTTTTCTCACTTTGTGATCAAGGATGCGCCACATCCACATTGCAAATCTCCTTATGCCGTGGCGACCATCCGTCGTGTGTCTGTCAACTTTTGCTTTCAAACACTACTCCTCATTAACCACTTGGCCGATTTCAACCAAATTTGGCTGGAAGGACCCTATGGTCGTAGGCTCCAGAACTACAGTTCAGAATTTTTATTCCTCAATCTGTGGGGTGAAAATCTTTGATTTTTATGAAAAATGTACCAGAAATTGTCAAAATGATAAAACATACTTTTGTGAAAACACAATCTTAGATTTTATGAAAAAAACCTATAACTGCTTGGCATATTTCAACCAACTTTGGCTAGAGTGACCCTATCATGGTAGAATCCAGAACTTCTATTCTGAATTTTGATTGATCAATTTTAGGGGTGAAAGTCTTAGATTTTCCAAAAATTATCCATCATGTCTCTTTAAATGCTAATGGTTCACATGCTAATGGTCCAGGTGAGCGCCACAGCCCCCTTGGGCCTCTTGTTTTCTAAATTCTGGATGTGGTGTGGACTGTTGGTGAAGCATGGTGTGTGTGTGTGTGTGTGTGTGTGTGTGTGTGTGTGTGTGTGTGTGTGTGTGTGTGTGTGTGTGTGTGTGTGTGTGTGTGTGTGTGTGTGTGTGTGTGTGTGTGTGTGTGTGTGTGTGTGTGTGTGTGTGTGTGTGTGTGTGTGTGTGTGTGTGTGTGTGTGTGTGTGTGTGTGTGTGTGTGTGTGTGTGTGTGTGTGTGTGTGTGTGTGTGTGTGTGTGTGTGTGTGTGTGTGTGTGTGTGTGTGTGTGTGTGTGTGTGTGTGTGTGTGTGTGTGTGTGTGTGTGTGTGTGTGTGTGTGTGTGTGTGTGTGTGTGTGTGTGTGTGTGTGTGTGTGTGTGTGTGTGTGTGTGTGTGTGTGTGTGTGTGTGTGTGTGTGTGTGTGTGTGTGTGTGTGTGTGTGTGTGTGTGTGTGTGTGTGTGTGTGTGTGTGTGTGTGTGTGTGTGTGTGTGTGTGTGTGTGTGTGTGTGTGTGTGTGTGTGTGTGTGTGTGTGTGTGTGTGTGTGTGTGTGTGTGTGTGTGTGTGTGTGTGTGTGTGTGTGTGTGTGTGTGTGTGTGTGTGTGTGTGTGTGTGTGTGTGTGTGTGTGTGTGTGTGTGTGTGTGTGTGTGTTGAAGGGGGTTGGGTGGGGGTTCTGACTTGTCGGTTGTTAAGCCTACTTTTCCTGGCAGCAACCAATTTCATTAGGATCAGACATACTCAAACTGAGTATAATATTTTATTACTTAACAGAGAGGTCAGTGGTCTCTGAAAAAAAGAGAGGAAGTATGACCACTGCACAGGAAATCTGTTGAATATTTTGAACAGTTTTACTGGAACCTGTTGCTGCAACAGATACCAGTCAAATATTTTTTAAATATTCAATATGTTTAAATTCTGGTGTTCTCCAACTAATAGGTCACAATGCATAATTATGCCCCTCCCCCTCCCCTCACACCCGCGTTGCATCACACAGTGCATTGCAAACAGATAGGTACTATGTATGTCTCTGCTGCAAATGACTCTAGACGATTGACCTAAATTACTGGTTTTGAACTATAGATAGACTAGCTAGACAGCTGTTAATAATTCTTGATGTCGTGATTTGACGTTACCCGGCCTTATATTTAGACAAAGGGCGTAAGTAGTAGTAGTAGGCAAAGTAGTATTTTTTTTATTCTTGCGGTTTTTGTTGGCAAGAAAGTGGGAGGGAGGGGGGGGGGCCTTTCTTAGGCCTAATGGGGTGCGCATTTTTTCATAATTAATCTAAATAAGCATTCCAAATTATGTATATAATAACCAGTCAGTATAACCATCTGTGCTTCTACTCGAAAACAATCTGCGCCGAAATGCGGAGAGCAGACGACGGCTGTTGGACTGAGCCATCTTTGGGTTCGCGGAAATCTGCTCTCTTTGTATGGAATTTACCCACTGCACCCTAGCCTATAAATTTTATTTGTTCGGAAAAATATGCAGCGAAATTCCATTTGTTTGGTTTGCAGTATTAGCGCAGCTTTAAGCCACACAACGGGTAGGCATATTTGACAACAATCCGCGATCGCTCAACAGGGTCACAATGACTTATTCGCACGATAGCGATAGGTCCCTCCGATGACGTCATACAATATAGAGCGTTTCTATTTCGGGTTTTTCGAGGACAACGCAGAATTGAAAAATACAACTTAAAACAGAGTAATATTTTAAAATAAAACATTTTATTATATTATTTATTGCACAATCTTGTATATTAAAGCCACTTTTGCTACCGTTGTGCTTGGTCTTTACGCTGAATAGTTTGACGTCATAAGAATTGTGACGTATTATTTAAAATTAAACGTCACAACGCTTAAATGACGTCATCACTTAACAAGCATGCGTGTATCCACAAGGTCACACTTTAATGCGGAAATTCATGCTACGATTTTAGGGTCGATTTCCCCGAGTTGACCTGTCGCAAATAACAAATCGGTTCGTGTAAATACTTTGCTGGATATTGGTTTTGATCGGACCCTAGAGCTATTTTTTAAGATTAAAAATTACTTTCTAACTGTCGTAAAGGCATTGAAATAACTTCACTAATAAAAGTATTATAGTTCAAATATACCCTTCCTAATTTAACCCGCCACCTCCCCAATCATAATACCATACACTTCTAAAGCTATTGGTCCTATGTAATATAGGTTACAACCCTGTTATTCTTGGCGGTAAACGCGCTGCTGGCGTCAGCTTCTGAGGTCTGACGTCATATTCCAGCGCGTTTACTGCCGAGAGGACCGATTGTCTATTTTTCTGGCAGTGGTAAGTGTATTTTGAACGTTATTGCGTTGTGTACAGTTTTCTGGAGACCGAATAGGCCTATATAGCCTTCACAAATTCTTAAAATTATCGTTTGGTAATTTGAAGGGAAATTGAACAGACGCAAATTTACATATTTTTATCACAAATAAAATTGTATTGGGTATATTGATCTGACACAATATTCGACGACCTAATACGTTTAATAACACACACATATTATGTTGGAGACTATACACCGGGAGAAATCAGATGTGTTCGGTATAGACGAAGGATCATGATTTCGTTTCGGCAACACATGAATGGCTAAAATTCGTAAAAAATGTTCTTGTCCGGGCCAGATCTCGAAGAGTTTTGAACCTACACTCACAATTTTTGTTTCAGCCGATGTGTTAGCATCGTCCCATTGCGCAACCCTCGCCCTCACACTCCGTTCCCGTATCGAGTAGCTATGTCAGTGATCGATCTCTGAACTCCCTGACTATCAATTTCCAGAAAACTATACTGTGTAAGCTGTTAAATATTTTGAAACTAATTTTTCTTTTGCTGCATACAGTCAAATTAGTTTCAAAATATTCAACAGTATGTTTATTAATAGCAAGACATACAATTCGTGCAGCGTGTCGGACTATTAAGCGGTTAAGACGGACTAAATGGAGTCATTCATGCCCACGTCACGTAGGTGATTATGACATCATGTGATGGATGGATAAATTGTAACGGTCCCTTGATTATACAATTATTTGCAGTGCAGCACACGTCATACAACAGATTGAACAATCTATCTAATCGTGGAAACACATTTACCGCCGCCTAGACCGTGCCGCGCCCGCCTCAGTCTGTTTTCTTATATGGTCTCAAGTTCAAGTTCACTTTATTACACTCATGCATGTGAGGCATTACAGTTGACAGTATATTTCATGACGGTAGATTTGATATACATAATTATGTTCATTATAAATTAATCAACAAAATGCAATTCATACACTCGAAAGTAACACAAGGAGAAAGGTCGAAATATTCAACAGCTATTAGATTCTGACTCACACAGTACACTTGAAAATTGCACAAAGAGAAGGTAACTTTAGTGTTTTTCAGCCAAATTATTTTCAAAATATTCGAAAGTCATTAAATTTCTGATTTATATATGACATACAGTTCGTACACTTGAAAAAGGCACAGAGAGAAACTGCATTGAACATACTCACAAGGCAAATTAGTTTCAGAATATTCAACAGTTATTAAATTGATTTATCAATAATATACAATGCGTACACTCGAATGTGGTATAAGGAGAATTGGTCATTTTCTCCAGTTAATCGTGAGAGAGAGAGAGAGAGAGAGAGAGAGAGAGAGAGAGGGGGGGGGGGAGGGTAAGGGGCACTAGTTTGCAAAATAATTTCACTGGACGTTGTTGCTGCATTAATTTCAAAGCTTTTGAAGATATTTACTTAGTATTTCGTTTTTTTAGGAACGTGCTGGGGTGGTTTTTTTCAGAAACGTGCGACACGTTTTACAAATCAGACCCGGTCATAACTTTCATTCGATCGACCGTCCTACAATATGGGCAAGCAGATATTGCTGATACAGCGATATTTGCCTATTAATGCAATACCTGTGTCCACACTTCTTGCAAGCTCGCGGGGACAGTGGTGGTGGTGGTGTGTGTGCGTGCGTGCGTGCGTGCGTGCGTGCGTGTGTGTGGGTTTGTGGATATACTGCTGATAATGATGTATTTGCTGTAGAATATGTGTATGGGAGATGCATGTATAAGACACACGTCCTATCGTATTCCCATTTGAACAAAAAATTAATTCTGTTTAAAGGAAGGGTAAAGCAAATGACGTTTATTGCTAATTTCATACAATGTTAAAGGTACATATTCACAACTTTTCGAGGCTTAAATTCTGGACCTAGATGTAAAGAAACGAAATAAATTTTAACATATGATGATTTCATCACTATAAATTAATATAAATTTTAAGTTGTGAAATTGAATTAGAGACACTTTCAAATTCACAACTAAAAGAATTATAATAATTTATACGTGATGAAATCATCATATGTTAAAATTTATTCAATTTCTTTACGAGTCCCTATTTTCAAATTCACAACTAAAAGAATTATAATAATTTATACGGAATGAAATCTTCATATGTTAAGATTTATTTCGTTTCCTTACTTCTATGCACACAATTTAAGCCTCTAAACGTATACAATTTTAACAATCTTATGTTCACGCAATCTGCTCTGAATATGCATCTTTAAGTAAACTACCACCGGAAAAATGGAAATGAATCGGAATTATTTGAGAAAAAGCCTTTACTAAATTTGTACTTAGCTTGGAACCAATTGTTGACGTAGCTGGTGCGTCACACTTCGCCGTTGGCCAACTGTGTGCGTATGTATACAGCGTACTTGAATATAACGAAAACACCTGAAAATTGTTTCGTAAGTGTTGTGGATAGTATTCTCTATAGGCGCCGATGCGGAGCGATTAATTCGCTACTGTTAATTCACTATTGATCCTTTTCAAAACATTGTATTTGAAAGTTACTGTTTCTGGTGGAAGCAACGAGTTTCGGTCAAACGATTTCGAAATAGACAGCTGGTTTCCAAGGTACAAACATGATGTCCAATTTCATCAGCTGGTACAATATAAGCAACTTTCATCAGCTGGTACAATATAAGCAACTTTCATCAGCTGGTACAATATAAGCGACATTCATCAGCTGGTACAATATGGACAACTTTCATCAACTGGTACAATATAAGCAACTTTCATCAACTGGTACAATATAAGCATTCATCAGCTGGTACAATATAAGCAACTTTCATCAGCTGGTACAATATAAACAACTTTCCTCAGCTGGTACAATATAAGCACCATTCATCAGCTGGTACAACATAAGCAACTTTCATCAGCTGGTACAATATAAGCAACTTTCATCAGCTGGTACAATATAAGCAACTCATCAGCTGATACAATATAAGCATTCATCAGCTGGTACAATATAAACAACTTTCATCAGCTGGTACAATATAAGCAACTTTCATCAGCTGGTACAATATAAGCACCATTCATCAGCTGGTACAATATAAGCAACTTTTATCAGCTGGTACAATATAAGCACCATTCACCAGCTGGTACAATATAAGCACCATTCATCAGCTGGTACAATATAAGCAACTTTCATCAGCTGGTACAATATAAGCAACTCATCAGCTGGTACAATATAAGCAACTCATCAGCTGATACAATATAAGCATTCATCAGCTGGTACAATATAAGCACCATTCATCAGCTGGTACAATATAAACAACTTTCATCAGCTGGTACAATATAAGCAACTTTCATCAGCTGGTACACTATAAACAACTTTCATCAGCTGGTACAATATAAGCAACTTTCATCAGCTGGTACAATATAAGCACCATTCATCAGCTGGTACAATATAAGCAACTTTCATCAGTTGGTACAATATAAGCAACTTTCATCAGCTGGTACAATATAAGCAACTCATCAGCTGATACAATATAAGCACCATTCATCAGCTGGTACAATATAAGCACCATTCATCAGCTGGTACAATATAAGCAACTTTCATCAGCTGGTACAATATAAGCAACTTTCATCAGCTGGTACAATATAAGCACCATTCATCAGCTGGTACAATATAAGCAACTTTCATCAGCTGGTAAAATATATGCACCATTCATCAGCTGGTACAATATAAGCAACTCATCAGCTGGTACAATATAAGCACCATTCATCAGCTGGTACAATATAAACAACTTTCATCAGCTGGTACAATATAAGCAACTTTCATCAGCTGGTGCAATATAAACAACTTTCATCAGCTGATACAATATAAGCAACTCATCAGCTGGTACAATATAAGCAACTCATCAGCTGATACAATATAAGCATTCATCAGCTGGTACAATATAAGCACCATTCATCAGCTGGTACAATATAAACAACTTTCATCAGCTGGTACAATATAAGCAACTTTCATCAGCTGGTACACTATAAACAACTCATCAGCTGGTACAATATAAGCAACTTTCATCAGCTGGTACAATATAAACAACTTTCATGAGCCACTACAATATAAACAACTTACATCATCTGGTACACTATAAACAACTTTCATCAGCCGGTTCAATATACACAGCTTACATCAGCTGGTACAATATAAGCAACTTTCATCAGCTGGTACAATATAAGCAACTTTCATCAGCTGGTACAATATAAACAACCTTTATCAGCTGGTACAATATAAACAACCTTCATCAGCTGGTACAATATAAACAACTTTCATCAGCATTCAACAGTAATATTTTCAACCAGTTAGGCCTATATTCTATTGAATTTTTACTTGCCACTATCAACATGTATAAGTTGATTGTTTTGGTATTTCGGTCCGTCAGTCTTTCAGAGGTCCTGCCAGTCTGTCCAATTATTATTGTATTAATAATTATTTAAAGGTGCATAGTCACAGCAGAGTGCTTCAAAATAAAATTGACAAAACGGCATACTTTTAGAGACTTAAATTGTGGGTACAAATATAATGCAGCGAAAAGGCGTAACATGATGATTTCATTACTATAAATAATATAATAGTTGCGAAATTGAAGTAGAGGCATGTATCCCTAATTCAAGTTCGTAGCCATAAAATTATAATAATGTGTACGGAATTAAATCATCATATGTTAAGCTTTATTTCGCTTCATTACATTGAGGTACACAAATTAAGCCTCTAAAGTATACTATTTAAACAATTTTATTTTAACACTTTCTAGTGTGAATGTGCACTTTTTAAAAGACAGAAATATAGCCATACATTTAAGCATCGAAACAGGAAAGTGGACGAACAGACAAGGTGATAGATCAGATTACAAGACAGCTCTGCCACCCCACAACGCCATAATGGCTATCGATGGCTAACTTGCGACGTGTTCATTGATAAACTCTACGGTTCGTGTGTATAGTTGTAAACCAAATCTGTCCAGTGTAGGGCCTATCGTCGAGTGGGTTAACTGAGTCTCGTAGTTGTTGTAACTCGGTGTCTGAAAGCGGCATGGCGGTACGTGGAACATCTACGGTATCTGTCCAAGTGGTATTACTTTCCTGTTCCTGGGCAGCTACATTATTTGCACCTTGTTCGTCAGCTGTTTCTGTCGTTATCAACGCAGTACCGGTGGCCGTTGTCTCCGCCGTCTGTTCTGTTGCTGGAAACATGTCCAATACCCCTTCCAAGTCGCTATTTTGTCGAGCCAGCATATGTTGTACAAAGAGTTGGTTTGGTGTGGCATGCTTTTCTGTACGTAATCTGTGATTGTTCCATTGATTTCTAAAGGATTCTAGATCTGTGTTAATTCTAGGAAGAAACACGTAGTGCAAAGCCCATATGTGGAGATCATCACTGGAATCTAACATTGTCTCATCCTCCATAAAATGGAACAAATCGTGGTATAGATTATTAACACCGCTCCATAGGTCTACCCACAATCGCTCGATGCGCTGATTGTGTGTACTTTTACCGCGCATTGCACTGCTCCTATCCTGTCCACGAAATGACTCCATGAACAGGCACACGTCATTGTTCTCTCCCCCTAAATCACACCTGGTACGGGAAGGAACACCGTATCTAGCAATGCCATCGGTAAAACATTGTAATACAGTGTCAGAGCGGTTGTTGTCTGAGGCGCGAAGGAAGACCAACATTCGACTGAATCCATCAATTCCTCCGTGAATTACAACTCTCCACCTGAAATAGTAGATATATACGAATTATATCGGCTACTAATTCACTCCAACTATACGAAATCTGTTGCTACATTTAATACATTGACAAGTTATAGATGACACATGTTACACCTATCCATTGGTAATTTGGCAGTCCATATTTGCGACGGTCATGCTATGCAGGCGCGCATGTATGTCATCAGACGTAATTTGATTTTTAAGGCGCATATTCACACCTGAATTCGTGAAAATAAAATTGTTAAAATTGTATAGCTAGGCTTAGAATGTGTACCTATATATGTAATGAAACGAAATAAATCTTAATAAATGAGGATTTCGATACTATAAATTAATATAATTATTTTTAAGTTGTGAAATTGAATTAGAGACAAGAGTCCCTAATTCAACTTCACCACTAAGACGGCTATGTTAAGCAAGAGCAATCAGCGATTGGAGACCCTGGTCCTCACATTTTTGTCATACTCTAAATAATTTTTGGGCCTTTATCGGACTTTTCGGATTCTTACGGATTTTTCGGATTTTCATGTACCACGACCAAATTTGTGAAATCCTAGTGTATGGTCACACCCTTTCCTGTGTTAAAATTTGGGACCAATAGTGTCCGAGTAGTGTCCGAGATATCCACAGATCCAGAATTTGACCCGATCCAGATCAAGGTTCTCTCATTCGGATTAAGGCAAAGTCTGGAAATCCTCTTGGACCACGTGTTCCTTGGTTGTGTTAAAGTCTGAGCCAAATCGGAATAGTAGTTTTTTAGATACAGCTCCGGACGAATAAACAGAGACAGCTAGACATGCATGCCGGCGGACAGACAGACATACCCGATCGCAATATCTTATTCCCCTTACGGAGCGAGTCTAATTATACGCAATATAATCATCATATTATAAGATTTATTTCGTTTCATTGCATTGCAGAGCACAATTTTAAGCATCTAAAAGTACACAATTTTAACGATTTTATTTTCAAGCAGTTTGGTGTGAATGTGCACCTTTAATTTGACACAATAAAAATCTAGATACAGATTCTGTGACATATTACTGCGTACTCTACCTGAGGAGCTTGTCCATGGCATGTTTCGCCATTTGTGAATAGTTTAAAACCAAATTTGGCAAAAATTCCATTGTTGAATATCTATGACATATAGAAGTTGATATGCTTTCAAATACCGGAGTTATTGGCCTCTATTTTCTACATGATGGCACATTTTATAGACCCATTGACTTCCAATGTGGCTACATGGACACCTTTCGACATTAGCTACTATACAACTAAGAACATGGCACTTAACCATAACTTCTGGAAAATATGTCAACGGTCAACATGATAGGAGCAGTGCATAGCTTTAAGCTAGAATTTCATTAAAGCTAGGATTCCATTAATGCGTATTCGTATCCGAAATTTCTTTCGCTCCAATTACAAATAGATAGTATGATTCCATATGTCCGTATGTGTATGCGAAACCTGTCCGTATCCGAATCCGATAGCTACATGTAGCGATTTCATTCGGATACGGGATTCCTTGAAAATGACGTTTTTGTTACGTCATTCAAGGGCTTTCCACAAATCGACATGCCATTATTCTGTACACCTGTGTTCCAAAATAAAGTTAACTTCGTAGTAAGCGCGGTGGAAGGTGAAAGAATTATTTAGAACATATTCATGCCTGTTTGATGTTAGAAATCCAGACCATAAAGACGCCAATTCCAAAGACAGAGTAGTAGTAGTAGTAGTAGTAGTAGTAGTAGTAGTAGTAGTAGTAGTAGTAGTAGTAGTAGTAGTAGTAGTAGATTTCCATTTTATTGAATAAAATCACCGCTTTCGGACATGTATACGCATACGTACAAATGGAATCACTCATACGGATACGCAAACGCGTTAAGCTAGGATTCCATTAACGCGCATGCGTATCCGTATCTGTATGCGTATCCGAATGAGTGATTACATTTATACGTACGCGTATGCATGTCCGAAAGCAGTGATTTTATTCAATTCCAAGCCAATCAAGTGGACTACTACTACTACTACTACTACTACTACTACTACTACTACTACTACTACTACTACTCGACCGGGGAAATGATGATCAGCAAAGTAAACTAACGGGTGCAGATTTTAAGAAATAGAAGGGGTATTATTTCACCCGCCCCGCCTTCCCCCTAATAGCTTTACAAAATTGAGGAAAAGTGAGCGGTTCTCATGTCCTATTTTCCGACCAGATCTGACACGTCCTTGGCAGCGCGCGGAACCGGCTTATTACGGCACGTGGCGTGACGTAGCGCGTTTCTGTTCTCGTGTTT
>JAVVLW010005207.1:0-26490 GCA_034401795.1 Chaetoderma sp. LZ-2023a
TATATGTATTTTTATTTTATTGAGCACTGGCAACGTGCGGCTTCAATTTCCATGTGCTAACTTAGCCGACAGTGCTGCACCCGTTAGTTTAATTTGTTGATCACCATCTCCCGGTCAGGGGATCGAACCGCCATCCTGCAACTCCGCATAGCATCAGCAACCAGGCATCTTTCCACTGGACCACCGCACCAAGACTAATAGTCAAGGATTGGCCGACCAGCTTTCACATGTCTGATATACTGACACACTGACGATTCATATGGGACTATCTGTGGATGCATCTGTCACAATCAATCCTAGGCTTTTACGCCTATTGTACTCTGACTCCAGCACGGCTCTGGCAGTATATGTATTTTTATTTTATTGACGCACTGGCAACGTGCGGCTTCAATTTCCATGTGCTAACTTAGCCGACAGTGCTGCACCCGTTAGTTTAATTTGTTGATCACCATCTCCCGGTCGGGGGATCGAACCGCCATCCTGCAACTCCGCATAGCATCAGCAACCAGGCATCTTTCCACTGGACCACCGCACCAAGACTAATAGTCAAGGATTGGCCGACCAGCTTTCACATGTCTGATATACTGACACACTGACGATTCATATGGGACTATCTGTGGATGCATCTGTCACAATCAATCCTAGGCTTTTACGCCTATTGTACTCTGACTCCAGCACGGCTCTGGCAGTATATGTATTTTTATTTTATTGACGCACTGGCAACGTGCGGCTTCAATTTCCATGTGCTAACTTAGCCGACAGTGCTGCACCCGTTAGTTTAATTTGTTGATCACCATCTCCCGGTCGGGGGATCGAACCGCCATCCTGCAACTCCGCATAGCATCAGCAACCAGGCATCTTTCCACTGGACCACCGCACCAAGACTAATAGTCAAGGATTGGCCGACCAGCTTTCACATGTCTGATATACTGACACACTGACGATTCATATGGGACTATCTGTGGATGCATCTGTCACAATCAATCCTAGGCTTTTACGCCTATTGTACTCTGACTCCAGCACGGCTCTGGCAGTATATGTATTTTTATTTTATTGACGCACTGGCAACGTGCGGCTTCAATTTCCATGTGCTAACTTAGCCGACAGTGCTGCACCCGTTAGTTTAATTTGTTGATCACCATCTCCCGGTCAGGGGGATCGAACCGCCATCCTGCAACTCCGCATAGCATCAGCAACCAGGCATCTTTCCACTGGACCACCGCACCAAGACTAATAGTCAAGGATTGGCCGACCAGCTTTCACATGTCTGATATACTGACACACTGACGATTCATATGGGACTATCTGTGGATGCATCTGTCACAATCAATCCTAGGCTTTTACGCCTATTGTACTCTGACTCCAGCACGGCTCTGGCAGTATATGTATTTTTATTTTATTGACGCACTGGCAACGTGCGGCTTCAATTTCCATGTGCTAACTTAGCCGACAGTGCTGCACCCGTTAGTTTAATTTGTTGATCACCATCTCCCGGTCGGGGGATCGAACCGCCATCCTGCAACTCCGCATAGCATCAGCAACCAGGCATCTTTCCACTGGACCACCGCACCAAGACTAATAGTCAAGGATTGGCCGACCAGCTTTCACATGTCTGATATACTGACACACTGACGATTCATATGGGACTATCTGTGGATGCATCTGTCACAATCAATCCTAGGCTTTTACGCCTATTGTACTCTGACTCCAGCACGGCTCTGGCAGTATATGTATTTTTATTTTATTGACGCACTGGCAACGTGCGGCTTCAATTTCCATGTGCTAACTTAGCCGACAGTGCTGCACCCGTTAGTTTAATTTGTTGATCACCATCTCCCGGTCGGGGGATCGAACCGCCATCCTGCAACTCCGCATAGCATCAGCAACCAGGCATCTTTCCACTGGACCACCGCACCAAGACTAATAGTCAAGGATTGGCCGACCAGCTTTCACATGTCTGATATACTGACACACTGACGATTCATATGGGACTATCTGTGGATGCATCTGTCACAATCAATCCTAGGCTTTTACGCCTATTGTACTCTGACTCCAGCACGGCTCTGGCAGTATATGTATTTTTATTTTATTGACGCACTGGCAACGTGCGGCTTCAATTTCCATGTGCTAACTTAGCCGACAGTGCTGCACCCGTTAGTTTAATTTGTTGATCACCATCTCCCGGTCGGGGGATCGAACCGCCATCCTGCAACTCCGCATAGCATCAGCAACCAGGCATCTTTCCACTGGACCACCGCACCAAGACTAATAGTCAAGGATTGGCCGACCAGCTTTCACATGTCTGATATACTGACACACTGACGATTCATATGGGACTATCTGTGGATGCATCTGTCACAATCAATCCTAGGCTTTTACGCCTATTGTACTCTGACTCCAGCACGGCTCTGGCAGTATATGTATTTTTATTTTATTGACGCACTGGCAACGTGCGGCTTCAATTTCCATGTGCTAACTTAGCCGACAGTGCTGCACCCGTTAGTTTAATTTGTTGATCACCATCTCCCGGTCGGGGGATCGAACCGCCATCCTGCAACTCCGCATAGCATCAGCAACCAGGCATCTTTCCACTGGACCACCGCACCAAGACTAATAGTCAAGGATTGGCCGACCAGCTTTCACATGTCTGATATACTGACACACTGACGATTCATATGGGACTATCTGTGGATGCATCTGTCACAATCAATCCTAGGCTTTTACGCCTATTGTACTCTGACTCCAGCACGGCTCTGGCAGTATATGTATTTTTATTTTATTGACGCACTGGCAACGTGCGGCTTCAATTTCCATGTGCTAACTTAGCCGACAGTGCTGCACCCATTAGTTTAATTTGTTGATCACCATCTCCCGGTCGGGGGATCGAACCGCCATCCTGCAACTCCGCATAGCATCAGCAACCAGGCATCTTTCCACTGGACCACCGCACCAAGACTAATAGTCAAGGATTGGCCGACCAGCTTTCACATGTCTGATATACTGACACACTGACGATTCATATGGGACTATCTGTGGATGCATCTGTCACAATCAATCCTAGGCTTTTACGCCTATTGTACTCTGACTCCAGCACGGCTCTGGCAGTATATGTATTTTTATTTTATTGACGCACTGGCAACGTGCGGCTTCAATTTCCATGTGCTAACTTAGCCGACAGTGCTGCACCCGTTAGTTTAATTTGTTGATCACCATCTCCCGGTCGGGGGATCGAACCGCCATCCTGCAACTCCGCATAGCATCAGCAACCAGGCATCTTTCCACTGGACCACCGCACCAAGACTAATAGTCAAGGATTGGCCGACCAGCTTTCACATGTCTGATATACTGACACACTGACGATTCATATGGGACTATCTGTGGATGCATCTGTCACAATCAATCCTAGGCTTTTACGCCTATTGTACTCTGACTCCAGCACGGCTCTGGCAGTATATGTATTTTTATTTTATTGACGCACTGGCAACGTGCGGCTTCAATTTCCATGTGCTAACTTAGCCGACAGTGCTGCACCCGTTAGTTTAATTTGTTGATCACCATCTCCCGGTCGGGGGATCGAACCGCCATCCTGCAACTCCGCATAGCATCAGCAACCAGGCATCTTTCCACTGGACCACCGCACCAAGACTAATAGTCAAGGATTGGCCGACCAGCTTTCACATGTCTGATATACTGACACACTGACGATTCATATGGGACTATCTGTGGATGCATCTGTCACAATCAATCCTAGGCTTTTACGCCTATTGTACTCTGACTCCAGCACGGCTCTGGCAGTATATGTATTTTTATTTTATTGACGCACTGGCAACGTGCGGCTTCAATTTCCATGTGCTAACTTAGCCGACAGTGCTGCACCCGTTAGTTTAATTTGTTGATCACCATCTCCCGGTCGGGGGATCGAACCGCCATCCTGCAACTCCGCATAGCATCAGCAACCAGGCATCTTTCCACTGGACCACCGCACCAAGACTAATAGTCAAGGATTGGCCGACCAGCTTTCACATGTCTGATATACTGACACACTGACGATTCATATGGGACTATCTGTGGATGCATCTGTCACAATCAATCCTAGGCTTTTACGCCTATTGTACTCTGACTCCAGCACGGCTCTGGCGGTATATGTATTTTTATTTTATTGACGCACTGGCAACGTGCGGCTTCAATTTCCATGTGCTAACTTAGCCGACAGTGCTGCACCCGTTAGTTTAATTTGTTGATCACCATCTCCCGGTCGGGGGATCGAACCGCCATCCTGCAACTCCGCATAGCATCAGCAACCAGGCATCTTTCCACTGGACCACCGCACCAAGACTAATAGTCAAGGATTGGCCGACCAGCTTTCACATGTCTGATATACTGACACACTGACGATTCATATGGGACTATCTGTGGATGCATCTGTCACAATCAATCCTAGGCTTTTACGCCTATTGTACTCTGACTCCAGCACGGCTCTGGCAGTATATGTATTTTTATTTTATTGACGCACTGGCAACGTGCGGCTTCAATTTCCATGTGCTAACTTAGCCGACAGTGCTGCACCCGTTAGTTTAATTTGTTGATCACCATCTCCCGGTCGGGGGATCGAACCGCCATCCTGCAACTCCGCATAGCATCAGCAACCAGGCATCTTTCCACTGGACCACCGCACCAAGACTAATAGTCAAGGATTGGCCGACCAGCTTTCACATGTCTGATATACTGACACACTGACGATTCATATGGGACTATCTGTGGATGCATCTGTCACAATCAATCCTAGGCTTTTACGCCTATTGTACTCTGACTCCAGCACGGCTCTGGCAGTATATGTATTTTTATTTTATTGACGCACTGGCAACGTGCGGCTTCAATTTCCATGTGCTAACTTAGCCGACAGTGCTGCACCCGTTAGTTTAATTTGTTGATCACCATCTCCCGGTCGGGGGATCGAACCGCCATCCTGCAACTCCGCATAGCATCAGCAACCAGGCATCTTTCCACTGGACCACCGCACCAAGACTAATAGTCAAGGATTGGCCGACCAGCTTTCACATGTCTGATATACTGACACACTGACGATTCATATGGGACTATCTGTGGATGCATCTGTCACAATCAATCCTAGGCTTTTACGCCTATTGTACTCTGACTCCAGCACGGCTCTGGCAGTATATGTATTTTTATTTTATTGACGCACTGGCAACGTGCGGCTTCAATTTCCATGTGCTAACTTAGCCGACAGTGCTGCACCCGTTAGTTTAATTTGTTGATCACCATCTCCCGGTCGGGGGATCGAACCGCCATCCTGCAACTCCGCATAGCATCAGCAACCAGGCATCTTTCCACTGGACCACCGCACCAAGACTAATAGTCAAGGATTGGCCGACCAGCTTTCACATGTCTGATATACTGACACACTGACGATTCATATGGGACTATCTGTGGATGCATCTGTCACAATCAATCCTAGGCTTTTACGCCTATTGTACTCTGACTCCAGCACGGCTCTGGCAGTATATGTATTTTTATTTTATTGACGCACTGGCAACGTGCGGCTTCAATTTCCATGTGCTAACTTAGCCGACAGTGCTGCACCCGTTAGTTTAATTTGTTGATCACCATCTCCCGGTCGGGGGATCGAACCGCCATCCTGCAACTCCGCATAGCATCAGCAACCAGGCATCTTTCCACTGGACCACCGCACCAAGACTAATAGTCAAGGATTGGCCGACCAGCTTTCACATGTCTGATATACTGACACACTGACGATTCATATGGGACTATCTGTGGATGCATCTGTCACAATCAATCCTAGGCTTTTACGCCTATTGTACTCTGACTCCAGCACGGCTCTGGCAGTATATGTATTTTTATTTTATTGACGCACTGGCAACGTGCGGCTTCAATTTCCATGTGCTAACTTAGCCGACAGTGCTGCACCCGTTAGTTTAATTTGTTGATCACCATCTCCCGGTCAGGGGATCGAACCGCCATCCTGCAACTCCGCATAGCATCAGCAACCAGGCATCTTTCCACTGGACCACCGCACCAAGACTAATAGTCAAGGATTGGCCGACCAGCTTTCACATGTCTGATATACTGACACACTGACGATTCATATGGGACTATCTGTGGATGCATCTGTCACAATCAATCCTAGGCTTTTACGCCTATTGTACTCTGACTCCAGCACGGCTCTGGCAGTATATGTATTTTTATTTTATTGACGCACTGGCAACGTGCGGCTTCAATTTCCATGTGCTAACTTAGCCGACAGTGCTGCACCCGTTAGTTTAATTTGTTGATCACCATCTCCCGGTCGGGGGATCGAACCGCCATCCTGCAACTCCGCATAGCATCAGCAACCAGGCATCTTTCCACTGGACCACCGCACCAAGACTAATAGTCAAGGATTGGCCGACCAGCTTTCACATGTCTGATATACTGACACACTGACGATTCATATGGGACTATCTGTGGATGCATCTGTCACAATCAATCCTAGGCTTTTACGCCTATTGTACTCTGACTCCAGCACGGCTCTGGCAGTATATGTATTTTTATTTTATTGACGCACTGGCAACGTGCGGCTTCAATTTCCATGTGCTAACTTAGCCGACAGTGCTGCACCCGTTAGTTTAATTTGTTGATCACCATCTCCCGGTCGGGGGATCGAACCGCCATCCTGCAACTCCGCATAGCATCAGCAACCAGGCATCTTTCCACTGGACCACCGCACCAAGACTAATAGTCAAGGATTGGCCGACCAGCTTTCACATGTCTGATATACTGACACACTGACGATTCATATGGGACTATCTGTGGATGCATCTGTCACAATCAATCCTAGGCTTTTACGCCTATTGTACTCTGACTCCAGCACGGCTCTGGCAGTATATGTATTTTTATTTTATTGACGCACTGGCAACGTGCGGCTTCAATTTCCATGTGCTAACTTAGCCGACAGTGCTGCACCCGTTAGTTTAATTTGTTGATCACCATCTCCCGGTCGGGGGATCGAACCGCCATCCTGCAACTCCGCATAGCATCAGCAACCAGGCATCTTTCCACTGGACCACCGCACCAAGACTAATAGTCAAGGATTGGCCGACCAGCTTTCACATGTCTGATATACTGACACACTGACGATTCATATGGGACTATCTGTGGATGCATCTGTCACAATCAATCCTAGGCTTTTACGCCTATTGTACTCTGACTCCAGCACGGCTCTGGCGGTATATGTATTTTTATTTTATTGACGCACTGGCAACGTGCGGCTTCAATTTCCATGTGCTAACTTAGCCGACAGTGCTGCACCCGTTAGTTTAATTTGTTGATCACCATCTCCCGGTCGGGGGATCGAACCGCCATCCTGCAACTCCGCATAGCATCAGCAACCAGGCATCTTTCCACTGGACCACCGCACCAAGACTAATAGTCAAGGATTGGCCGACCAGCTTTCACATGTCTGATATACTGACACACTGACGATTCATATGGGACTATCTGTGGATGCATCTGTCACAATCAATCCTAGGCTTTTACGCCTATTGTACTCTGACTCCAGCACGGCTCTGGCAGTATATGTATTTTTATTTTATTGACGCACTGGCAACGTGCGGCTTCAATTTCCATGTGCTAACTTAGCCGACAGTGCTGCACCCGTTAGTTTAATTTGTTGATCACCATCTCCCGGTCGGGGGATCGAACCGCCATCCTGCAACTCCGCATAGCATCAGCAACCAGGCATCTTTCCACTGGACCACCGCACCAAGACTAATAGTCAAGGATTGGCCGACCAGCTTTCACATGTCTGATATACTGACACACTGACGATTCATATGGGACTATCTGTGGATGCATCTGTCACAATCAATCCTAGGCTTTTACGCCTATTGTACTCTGACTCCAGCACGGCTCTGGCAGTATATGTATTTTTATTTTATTGACGCACTGGCAACGTGCGGCTTCAATTTCCATGTGCTAACTTAGCCGACAGTGCTGCACCCGTTAGTTTAATTTGTTGATCACCATCTCCCGGTCGGGGGATCGAACCGCCATCCTGCAACTCCGCATAGCATCAGCAACCAGGCATCTTTCCACTGGACCACCGCACCAAGACTAATAGTCAAGGATTGGCCGACCAGCTTTCACATGTCTGATATACTGACACACTGACGATTCATATGGGACTATCTGTGGATGCATCTGTCACAATCAATCCTAGGCTTTTACGCCTATTGTACTCTGACTCCAGCACGGCTCTGGCAGTATATGTATTTTTATTTTATTGACGCACTGGCAACGTGCGGCTTCAATTTCCATGTGCTAACTTAGCCGACAGTGCTGCACCCGTTAGTTTAATTTGTTGATCACCATCTCCCGGTCGGGGGATCGAACCGCCATCCTGCAACTCCGCATAGCATCAGCAACCAGGCATCTTTCCACTGGACCACCGCACCAAGACTAATAGTCAAGGATTGGCCGACCAGCTTTCACATGTCTGATATACTGACACACTGACGATTCATATGGGACTATCTGTGGATGCATCTGTCACAATCAATCCTAGGCTTTTACGCCTATTGTACTCTGACTCCAGCACGGCTCTGGCGGTATATGTATTTTTATTTTATTGACGCACTGGCAACGTGCGGCTTCAATTTCCATGTGCTAACTTAGCCGACAGTGCTGCACCCGTTAGTTTAATTTGTTGATCACCATCTCCCGGTCGGGGGATCGAACCGCCATCCTGCAACTCCGCATAGCATCAGCAACCAGGCATCTTTCCACTGGACCACCGCACCAAGACTAATAGTCAAGGATTGGCCGACCAGCTTTCACATGTCTGATATACTGACACACTGACGATTCATATGGGACTATCTGTGGATGCATCTGTCACAATCAATCCTAGGCTTTTACGCCTATTGTACTCTGACTCCAGCACGGCTCTGGCAGTATATGTATTTTTATTTTATTGACGCACTGGCAACGTGCGGCTTCAATTTCCATGTGCTAACTTAGCCGACAGTGCTGCACCCGTTAGTTTAATTTGTTGATCACCATCTCCCGGTCGGGGGATCGAACCGCCATCCTGCAACTCCGCATAGCATCAGCAACCAGGCATCTTTCCACTGGACCACCGCACCAAGACTAATAGTCAAGGATTGGCCGACCAGCTTTCACATGTCTGATATACTGACACACTGACGATTCATATGGGACTATCTGTGGATGCATCTGTCACAATCAATCCTAGGCTTTTACGCCTATTGTACTCTGACTCCAGCACGGCTCTGGCAGTATATGTATTTTTATTTTATTGACGCACTGGCAACGTGCGGCTTCAATTTCCATGTGCTAACTTAGCCGACAGTGCTGCACCCGTTAGTTTAATTTGTTGATCACCATCTCCCGGTCGGGGGATCGAACCGCCATCCTGCAACTCCGCATAGCATCAGCAACCAGGCATCTTTCCACTGGACCACCGCACCAAGACTAATAGTCAAGGATTGGCCGACCAGCTTTCACATGTCTGATATACTGACACACTGACGATTCATATGGGACTATCTGTGGATGCATCTGTCACAATCAATCCTAGGCTTTTACGCCTATTGTACTCTGACTCCAGCACGGCTCTGGCAGTATATGTATTTTTATTTTATTGACGCACTGGCAACGTGCGGCTTCAATTTCCATGTGCTAACTTAGCCGACAGTGCTGCACCCGTTAGTTTAATTTGTTGATCACCATCTCCCGGTCGGGGGATCGAACCGCCATCCTGCAACTCCGCATAGCATCAGCAACCAGGCATCTTTCCACTGGACCACCGCACCAAGACTAATAGTCAAGGATTGGCCGACCAGCTTTCACATGTCTGATATACTGACACACTGACGATTCATATGGGACTATCTGTGGATGCATCTGTCACAATCAATCCTAGGCTTTTACGCCTATTGTACTCTGACTCCAGCACGGCTCTGGCAGTATATGTATTTTTATTTTATTGACGCACTGGCAACGTGCGGCTTCAATTTCCATGTGCTAACTTAGCCGACAGTGCTGCACCCGTTAGTTTAATTTGTTGATCACCATCTCCCGGTCGGGGGATCGAACCGCCATCCTGCAACTCCGCATAGCATCAGCAACCAGGCATCTTTCCACTGGACCACCGCACCAAGACTAATAGTCAAGGATTGGCCGACCAGCTTTCACATGTCTGATATACTGACACACTGACGATTCATATGGGACTATCTGTGGATGCATCTGTCACAATCAATCCTAGGCTTTTACGCCTATTGTACTCTGACTCCAGCACGGCTCTGGCAGTATATGTATTTTTATTTTATTGACGCACTGGCAACGTGCGGCTTCAATTTCCATGTGCTAACTTAGCCGACAGTGCTGCACCCGTTAGTTTAATTTGTTGATCACCATCTCCCGGTCGGGGGATCGAACCGCCATCCTGCAACTCCGCATAGCATCAGCAACCAGGCATCTTTCCACTGGACCACCGCACCAAGACTAATAGTCAAGGATTGGCCGACCAGCTTTCACATGTCTGATATACTGACACACTGACGATTCATATGGGACTATCTGTGGATGCATCTGTCACAATCAATCCTAGGCTTTTACGCCTATTGTACTCTGACTCCAGCACGGCTCTGGCAGTATATGTATTTTTATTTTATTGACGCACTGGCAACGTGCGGCTTCAATTTCCATGTGCTAACTTAGCCGACAGTGCTGCACCCGTTAGTTTAATTTGTTGATCACCATCTCCCGGTCGGGGGATCGAACCGCCATCCTGCAACTCCGCATAGCATCAGCAACCAGGCATCTTTCCACTGGACCACCGCACCAAGACTAATAGTCAAGGATTGGCCGACCAGCTTTCACATGTCTGATATACTGACACACTGACGATTCATATGGGACTATCTGTGGATGCATCTGTCACAATCAATCCTAGGCTTTTACGCCTATTGTACTCTGACTCCAGCACGGCTCTGGCAGTATATGTATTTTTATTTTATTGACGCACTGGCAACGTGCGGCTTCAATTTCCATGTGCTAACTTAGCCGACAGTGCTGCACCCATTAGTTTAATTTGTTGATCACCATCTCCCGGTCGGGGGATCGAACCGCCATCCTGCAACTCCGCATAGCATCAGCAACCAGGCATCTTTTCACTGGACCACCGCACCAAGACTAATAGTCAAGGATTGGCCGACCAGCTTTCACATGTCTGATATACTGACACACTGACGATTCATATGGGACTATCTGTGGATGCATCTGTCACAATCAATCCTAGGCTTTTACGCCTATTGTACTCTGACTCCAGCACGGCTCTGGCAGTATATGTATTTTTATTTTATTGACGCACTGGCAACGTGCGGCTTCAATTTCCATGTGCTAACTTAGCCGACAGTGCTGCACCCGTTAGTTTAATTTGTTGATCACCATCTCCCGGTCGGGGGATCGAACCGCCATCCTGCAACTCCGCATAGCATCAGCAACCAGGCATCTTTCCACTGGACCACCGCACCAAGACTAATAGTCAAGGATTGGCCGACCAGCTTTCACATGTCTGATATACTGACACACTGACGATTCATATGGGACTATCTGTGGATGCATCTGTCACAATCAATCCTAGGCTTTTACGCCTATTGTACTCTGACTCCAGCACGCTCTGGCGGTATATGTATTTTTATTTTATTGACGCACTGGCAACGTGCGGCTTCAATTTCCATGTGCTAACTTAGCCGACAGTGCTGCACCCGTTAGTTTAATTTGTTGATCACCATCTCCCGGTCGGGGGATCGAACCGCCATCCTGCAACTCCGCATAGCATCAGCAACCAGGCATCTTTCCACTGGACCACCGCACCAAGACTAATAGTCAAGGATTGGCCGACCAGCTTTCACATGTCTGATATACTGACACACTGACGATTCATATGGGACTATCTGTGGATGCATCTGTCACAATCAATCCTAGGCTTTTACGCCTATTGTACTCTGACTCCAGCACGGCTCTGGCAGTATATGTATTTTTATTTTATTGACGCACTGGCAACGTGCGGCTTCAATTTCCATGTGCTAACTTAGCCAACAGTGCTGCACCCGTTAGTTTAATTTGTTGATCACCATCTCCCGGTCGGGGGATCGAACCGCCATCCTGCAACTCCGCATAGCATCAGCAACCAGGCATCTTTCCACTGGACCACCGCACCAAGACTAATAGTCAAGGATTGGCCGACCAGCTTTCACATGTCTGATATACTGACACACTGACGATTCATATGGGACTATCTGTGGATGCATCTGTCACAATCAATCCTAGGCTTTTACGCCTATTGTACTCTGACTCCAGCACGGCTCTGGCAGTATATGTATTTTTATTTTATTGACGCACTGGCAACGTGCGGCTTCAATTTCCATGTGCTAACTTAGCCGACAGTGTTGCACCCATTAGTTTAATTTGTTGATCACCATCTCCCGGTCGGGGGATCGAACCGCCATCCTGCAACTCCGCATAGCATCAGCAACCAGGCATCTTTCCACTGGACCACCGCACCAAGACTAATAGTCAAGGATTGGCCGACCAGCTTTCACATGTCTGATATACTGACACACTGACGATTCATATGGGACTATCTGTGGATGCATCTGTCACAATCAATCCTAGGCTTTTACGCCTATTGTACTCTGACTCCAGCACGGCTCTGGCAGTATATGTATTTTTATTTTATTGACGCACTGGCAACGTGCGGCTTCAATTTCCATGTGCTAACTTAGCCGACAGTGCTGCACCCGTTAGTTTAATTTGTTGATCACCATCTCCCGGTCAGGGGATCGAACCGCCATCCTGCAACTCCGCATAGCATCAGCAACCAGGCATCTTTCCACTGGACCACCGCACCAAGACTAATAGTCAAGGATTGGCCGACCAGCTTTCACATGTCTGATATACTGACACACTGACGATTCATATGGGACTATCTGTGGATGCATCTGTCACAATCAATCCTAGGCTTTTACGCCTATTGTACTCTGACTCCAGCACGGCTCTGGCAGTATATGTATTTTTATTTTATTGACGCACTGGCAACGTGCGGCTTCAATTTCCATGTGCTAACTTAGCCGACCGTGCTGCACCCGTTAGTTTAATTTGTTGATCACCATCTCCCGGTCGGGGGATCGAACCGCCATCCTGCAACTCCGCATAGCATCAGCAACCAGGCATCTTTCCACTGGACCACCGCACCAAGACTAATAGTCAAGGATTGGCCGACCAGCTTTCACATGTCTGATATACTGACACACTGACGATTCATATGGGACTATCTGTGGATGCATCTGTCACAATCAATCCTAGGCTTTTACGCCTATTGTACTCTGACTCCAGCACGGCTCTGGCGGTATATGTATTTTTATTTTATTGACGCACTGGCAACGTGCGGCTTCAATTTCCATGTGCTAACTTAGCCGACAGTGCTGCACCCGTTAGTTTAATTTGTTGATCACCATCTCCCGGTCGGGGGATCGAACCGCCATCCTGCAACTCCGCATAGCATCAGCAACCAGGCATCTTTCCACTGGACCACCGCACCAAGACTAATAGTCAAGGATTGGCCGACCAGCTTTCACATGTCTGATATACTGACACACTGACGATTCATATGGGACTATCTGTGGATGCATCTGTCACAATCAATCCTAGGCTTTTACGCCTATTGTACTCTGACTCCAGCACGGCTCTGGCAGTATATGTATTTTTATTTTATTGACGCACTGGCAACGTACGGCTTCAATTTCCATGTGCCAACTTAGCCGACAGTGCTGCACCCGTTAGTTTAATTTGTTGATCACCATCTCCCGGTCGGGGGATCGAACCGCCATCCTGCAACTCCGCATAGCATCAGCAACCAGGCATCTTTCCACTGGACCACCGCACCAAGACCAATAGTCAAGGATTGGCCGACCAGCTTTCACATGTCTGATATACTGACACACTGACGATTCATATGGGACTATCTGTGGATGCATCTGTCACAATCAATCCTAGGCTTTTACGCCTATTGTACTCTGACTCCAGCACGGCTCTGGCGGTATATGTATTTTTATTTTATTGACGCACTGGCAACGTGCGGCTTCAATTTCCATGTGCTAACTTAGCCGACAGTGCTGCACCCGTTAGTTTAATTTGTTGATCACCATCTCCCGGTCGGGGGATCGAACCGCCATCCTGCAACTCCGCATAGCATCAGCAACCAGGCATCTTTCCACTGGACCACCGCACCAAGACTAATAGTCAAGGATTGGCCGACCAGCTTTCACATGTCTGATATACTGACACACTGACGATTCATATGGGACTATCTGTGGATGCATCTGTCACAATCAATCCTAGGCTTTTACGCCTATTGTACTCTGACTCCAGCACGGCTCTGGCAGTATATGTATTTTTATTTTATTGACGCACTGGCAACGTGCGGCTTCAATTTCCATGTGCTAACTTAGCCGACAGTGCTGCACCCGTTAGTTTAATTTGTTGATCACCATCTCCCGGTCGGGGGATCGAACCGCCATCCTGCAACTCCGCATAGCATCAGCAACCAGGCATCTTTCCACTGGACCACCGCACCAAGACTAATAGTCAAGGATTGGCCGACCAGCTTTCACATGTCTGATATACTGACACACTGACGATTCATATGGGACTATCTGTGGATGCATCTGTCACAATCAATCCTAGGCTTTTACGCCTATTGTACTCTGACTCCAGCACGGCTCTGGCGGTATATGTATTTTTATTTTATTGACGCACTGGCAACGTGCGGCTTCAATTTCCATGTGCTAACTTAGCCGACAGTGCTGCACCCGTTAGTTTAATTTGTTGATCACCATCTCCCGGTCGGGGGATCGAACCGCCATCCTGCAACTCCGCATAGCATCAGCAACCAGGCATCTTTCCACTGGACCACCGCACCAAGACTAATAGTCAAGGATTGGCCGACCAGCTTTCACATGTCTGATATACTGACACACTGACGATTCATATGGGACTATCTGTGGATGCATCTGTCACAATCAATCCTAGGCTTTTACGCCTATTGTACTCTGACTCCAGCACGGCTCTGGCAGTATATGTATTTTTATTTTATTGACGCACTGGCAACGTACGGCTTCAATTTCCATGTGCTAACTTAGCCGACAGTGCTGCACCCGTTAGTTTAATTTGTTGATCACCATCTCCCGGTCGGGGGATCGAACCGCCATCCTGCAACTCCGCATAGCATCAGCAACCAGGCATCTTTCCACTGGACCACCGCACCAAGACTAATAGTCAAGGATTGGCCGACCAGCTTTCACATGTCTGATATACTGACACACTGACGATTCATATGGGACTATCTGTGGATGCATCTGTCACAATCAATCCTAGGCTTTTACGCCTATTGTACTCTGACTCCAGCACGGCTCTGGCGGTATATGTATTTTTATTTTATTGACGCACTGGCAACGTGCGGCTTCAATTTCCATGTGCTAACTTAGCCGACAGTGCTGCACCCGTTAGTTTAATTTGTTGATCACCATCTCCCGGTCGGGGGATCGAACCGCCATCCTGCAACTCCGCATAGCATCAGCAACCAGGCATCTTTCCACTGGACCACCGCACCAAGACTAATAGTCAAGGATTGGCCGACCAGCTTTCACATGTCTGATATACTGACACACTGACGATTCATATGGGACTATCTGTGGATGCATCTGTCACAATCAATCCTAGGCTTTTACGCCTATTGTACTCTGACTCCAGCACGGCTCTGGCAGTATATGTATTTTTATTTTATTGACGCACTGGCAACGTACGGCTTCAATTTCCATGTGCTAACTTAGCCGACAGTGCTGCACCCGTTAGTTTAATTTGTTGATCACCATCTCCCGGTCGGGGGATCGAACCGCCATCCTGCAACTCCGCATAGCATCAGCAACCAGGCATCTTTCCACTGGACCACCGCACCAAGACTAATAGTCAAGGATTGGCCGACCAGCTTTCACATGTCTGATATACTGACACACTGACGATTCATATGGGACTATCTGTGGATGCATCTGTCACAATCAATCCTAGGCTTTTACGCCTATTGTACTCTGACTCCAGCACGGCTCTGGCAGTATATGTATTTTTATTTTATTGACGCACTGGCAACGTGCGGCTTCAATTTCCATGTGCTAACTTAGCCGACAGTGCTGCACCCGTTAGTTTAATTTGTTGATCACCATCTCCCGGTCGGGGGATCGAACCGCCATCCTGCAACTCCGCATAGCATCAGCAACCAGGCATCTTTCCACTGGACCACCGCACCAAGACTAATAGTCAAGGATTGGCCGACCAGCTTTCACATGTCTGATATACTGACACACTGACGATTCATATGGGACTATCTGTGGATGCATCTGTCACAATCAATCCTAGGCTTTTACGCCTATTGTACTCTGACTCCAGCACGGCTCTGGCAGTATATGTATTTTTATTTTATTGACGCACTGGCAACGTGCGGCTTCAATTTCCATGTGCTAACTTAGCCGACAGTGCTGCACCCGTTAGTTTAATTTGTTGATCACCATCTCCCGGTCGGGGGATCGAACCGCCATCCTGCAACTCCGCATAGCATCAGCAACCAGGCATCTTTCCACTGGACCACCGCACCAAGACTAATAGTCAAGGATTGGCCGACCAGCTTTCACATGTCTGATATACTGACACACTGACGATTCATATGGGACTATCTGTGGATGCATCTGTCACAATCAATCCTAGGCTTTTACGCCTATTGTACTCTGACTCCAGCACGGCTCTGGCAGTATATGTATTTTTATTTTATTGACGCACTGGCAACGTGCGGCTTCAATTTCCATGTGCTTACTTAGCCGACAGTGCTGCACCCGTTAGTTTAATTTGTTGATCACCATCTCCCGGTCGGGGGATCGAACCGCCATCCTGCAACTCCGCATAGCATCAGCAACCAGGCATCTTTCCACTGGACCACCGCACCAAGACTAATAGTCAAGGATTGGCCGACCAGCTTTCACATGTCTGATATACTGACACACTGACGATTCATATGGGACTATCTGTGGATGCATCTGTCACAATCAATCCTAGGCTTTTACGCCTATTGTACTCCGACTACAGCACGGCTCTGGCAGTATATGTATTTTTATTTTATTGACGCACTGGCAACGTGCGGCTTCAATTTCCATGTGCTAACTTAGCCGACAGTGCTGCACCCGTTAGTTTAATTTGTTGATCACCATCTCCCGGTCGGGGGATCGAACCGCCATCCTGCAACTCCGCATAGCATCAGCAACCAGACATCTTTCCACTGGACCACCGCACCAAGACTAATAGTCAAGGATTGGCCGACCAGCTTTCACATGTCTGATATACTGACACACTGACGATTCATATGGGACTATCTGTGGATGCATCTGTCACAATCAATCCTAGGCTTTTACGCCTATTGTACTCTGACTCCAGCACGGCTCTGGCAGTATATGTATTTTTATTTTATTGACGCACTGGCAACGTGCGGCTTCAATTTCCATGTGCTAACTTAGCCGACAGTGCTGCACCCGTTAGTTTAATTTGTTGATCACCATCTCCCGGTCGGGGGATCGAACCGCCATCCTGCAACTCCGCATAGCATCAGCAACCAGGCATCTTTCCACTGGACCACCGCACCAAGACTAATAGTCAAGGATTGGCCGACCAGCTTTCACATGTCTGATATACTGACACACTGACGATTCATATGGGACTATCTGTGGATGCATCTGTCACAATCAATCCTAGGCTTTTACGCCTATTGTACTCTGACTCCAGCACGGCTCTGGCAGTATATGTATTTTTATTTTATTGACGCACTGGCAACGTGCGGCTTCAATTTCCATGTGCTAACTTAGCCAACAGTGCTGCACCCGTTAGTTTAATTTGTTGATCACCATCTCCCGGTCGGGGGATCGAACCGCCATCCTGCAACTCCGCATAGCATCAGCAACCAGGCATCTTTCCACTGGACCACCGCACCAAGACTAATAGTCAAGGATTGGCCGACCAGCTTTCACATGTCTGATATACTGACACACTGACACACTGACGATTCATATGGGACTATCTGTGGATGCATCTGTCACAATCAATCCTAGGCTTTTACGCCTATTGTACTCTGACTCCAGCACGGCTCTGGCAGTATATGTATTTTTATTTTATTGACGCACTGGCAACGTGCGGCTTCAATTTCCATGTGCTAACTTAGCCGACAGTGCTGCACCCGTTAGTTTAATTTGTTGATCACCATCTCCCGGTCGGGGGATCGCACCGCCATCCTGCAACTCCGCATAGCATCAGCAACCAGGCATCTTTCCACTGGACCACCGCACCAAGACTAATAGTCAAGGATTGGCCGACCAGCTTTCACATGTCTGATATACTGACACACTGACGATTCATATGGGACTATCTGTGGATGCATCTGTCACAATCAATCCTAGGCTTTTACGCCTATTGTACTCTGACTCCAGCACGGCTCTGGCAGTATATGTATTTTTATTTTATTGACGCACTGGCAACGTGCGGCTTCAATTTCCATGTGCTAACTTAGCCGACAGTGCTGCACCCGTTAGTTTAATTTGTTGATCACCATCTCCCGGTCGGGGGATCGAACCGCCATCCTGCAACTCCGCATAGCATCAGCAACCAGGCATCTTTCCACTGGACCACCGCACCAAGACTAATAGTCAAGGATTGGCCGACCAGCTTTCACATGTCTGATATACTGACACACTGACGATTCATATGGGACTATCTGTGGATGCATCTGTCACAATCAATCCTAGGCTTTTACGCCTATTGTACTCTGACTCCAGCACGGCTCTGGCAGTATATGTATTTTTATTTTATTGACGCACTGGCAACGTGCGGCTTCAATTTCCATGTGCTAACTTAGCCGACAGTGCTGCACCCGTTAGTTTAATTTGTTGATCACCATCTCCCGGTCGGGGGATCGAACCGCCATCCTGCAACTCCGCATAGCATCAGCAACCAGACATCTTTCCACTGGACCACCGCACCAAGACTAATAGTCAAGGATTGGCCGACCAGCTTTCACATGTCTGATATACTGACACACTGACGATTCATATGGGACTATCTGTGGATGCATCTGTCACAATCAATCCTAGGCTTTTACGCCTATTGTACTCTGACTCCAGCACGGCTCTGGCGGTATATGTATTTTTATTTTATTGACGCACTGGCAACGTGCGGCTTCAATTTCCATGTGCTAACTTAGCCGACAGTGCTGCACCCGTTAGTTTAATTTGTTGATCACCATCTCCCGGTCGGGGGATCGAACCGCCATCCTGCAACTCCGCATAGCATCAGCAACCAGGCATCTTTCCACTGGACCACCGCACCAAGACTAATAGTCAAGGATTGGCCGACCAGCTTTCACATGTCTGATATACTGACACACTGACGATTCATATGGGACTATCTGTGGATGCATCTGTCACAATCAATCCTAGGCTTTTACGCCTATTGTACTCTGACTCCAGCACGGCTCTGGCAGTATATGTATTTTTATTTTATTGACGCACTGGCAACGTGCGGCTTCAATTTCCATGTGCTAACTTAGCCGACAGTGCTGCACCCGTTAGTTTAATTTGTTGATCACCATCTCCCGGTCGGGGGATCGAACCGCCATCCTGCAACTCCGCATAGCATCAGCAACCAGGCATCTTTCCACTGGACCACCGCACCAAGACTAATAGTCAAGGATTGGCCGACCAGCTTTCACATGTCTGATATACTGACACACTGACGATTCATATGGGACTATCTGTGGATGCATCTGTCACAATCAATCCTAGGCTTTTACGCCTATTGTACTCTGACTCCAGCACGGCTCTGGCAGTATATGTATTTTTATTTTATTGACGCACTGGCAACGTGCGGCTTCAATTTCCATGTGCTAACTTAGCCAACAGTGCTGCACCCGTTAGTTTAATTTGTTGATCACCATCTCCCGGTCGGGGGATCGAACCGCCATCCTGCAACTCCGCATAGCATCAGCAACCAGGCATCTTTCCACTGGACCACCGCACCAAGACTAATAGTCAAGGATTGGCCGACCAGCTTTCACATGTCTGATATACTGACACACTGACACACAGACGATTCATATGGGACTATCTGTGGATGCATCTGTCACAATCAATCCTAGGCTTTTACGCCTATTGTACTCTGACTCCAGCACGGCTCTGGCAGTATATGTATTTTTATTTTATTGACGCACTGGCAACGTGCGGCTTCAATTTCCATGTGCTAACTTAGCCGACAGTGCTGCACCCGTTAGTTTAATTTGTTGATCACCATCTCCCGGTCGGGGGATCGCACCGCCATCCTGCAACTCCGCATAGCATCAGCAACCAGGCATCTTTCCACTGGACCACCGCACCAAGACTAATAGTCAAGGATTGGCCGACCAGCTTTCACATGTCTGATATACTGACACACTGACGATTCATATGGGACTATCTGTGGATGCATCTGTCACAATCAATCCTAGGCTTTTACGCCTATTGTACTCTGACTCCAGCACGGCTCTGGCGGTATATGTATTTTTATTTTATTGACGCACTGGCAACGTGCGGCTTCAATTTCCATGTGCTAACTTAGCCGACAGTGCTGCACCCGTTAGTTTAATTTGTTGATCACCATCTCCCGGTCGGGGGATCGAACCGCCATCCTGCAACTCCGCATAGCATCAGCAACCAGGCATCTTTCCACTGGACCACCGCACCAAGACTAATAGTCAAGGATTGGCCGACCAGCTTTCACATGTCTGATATACTGACACACTGACGATTCATATGGGACTATCTGTGGATGCATCTGTCACAATCAATCCTAGGCTTTTACGCCTATTGTACTCTGACTCCAGCACGGCTCTGGCAGTATATGTATTTTTATTTTATTGACGCACTGGCAACGTGCGGCTTCAATTTCCATGTGCTAACTTAGCCGACAGTGCTGCACCCGTTAGTTTAATTTGTTGATCACCATCTCCCGGTCGGGGGATCGAACCGCCATCCTGCAACTCCGCATAGCATCAGCAACCAGACATCTTTCCACTGGACGACCGCACCAAGACTAATAGTCAAGGATTGGCCGACCAGCTTTCACATGTCTGATATACTGACACACTGACGATTCATATGGGACTATCTGTGGATGCATCTGTCACAATCAATCCTAGGCTTTTACGCCTATTGTACTCTGACTCCAGCACGGCTCTGGCGGTATATGTATTTTTATTTTATTGACGCACTGGCAACGTGCGGCTTCAATTTCCATGTGCTAACTTAGCCGACAGTGCTGCACCCATTAGTTTAATTTGTTGATCACCATCTCCCGGTCGGGGGATCGAACCGCCATCCTGCAACTCCGCATAGCATCAGCAACCAGGCATCTTTCCACTGGACCACCGCACCAAGACTAATAGTCAAGGATTGGCCGACCAGCTTTCACATGTCTGATATACTGACACACTGACGATTCATATGGGACTATCTGTGGATGCATCTGTCACAATCAATCCTAGGCTTTTACGCCTATTGTACCCTGACTCCAGCACGGCTCTGGCGGTATATGTATTTTTATTTTATTGACGCACTGGCAACGTGCGGCTTCAATTTCCATGTGCTAACTTAGCCGACAGTACTGCACCCGTTAGTTTAATTTGTTGATCACCATCTCCCGGTCGGGGGATCGAACCGCCATCCTGCAACTCCGCATAGCATCAGCAACCAGGCATCTTTCCACTGGACCACCGCACCAAGACTAATAGTCAAGGATTGGCCGACCAGCTTTCACATGTCTGATATACTGACACACTGACGATTCATATGGGACTATCTGTGGATGCATCTGTCACAATCAATCCTAGGCTTTTACGCCTATTGTACTCTGACTCCAGCACGGCTCTGGCAGTATATGTATTTTTATTTTATTGACGCACTGGCAACGTGCGGCTTCAATTTCCATGTGCTAACTTAGCCGACAGTGCTGCACCCGTTAGTTTAATTTGTTGATCACCATCTCCCGGTCGGGGGATCGAACCGCCATCCTGCAACTCCGCATAGCATCAGCAACCAGGCATCTTTCCACTGGACCACCGCACCAAGACTAATAGTCAAGGATTGGCCGACCAGCTTTCACATGTCTGATATACTGACACACTGACGATTCATATGGGACTATCTGTGGATGCATCTGTCACAATCAATCCTAGGCTTTTACGCCTATTGTACTCTGACTCCAGCACGGCTCTGGCAGTATATGTATTTTTATTTTATTGACGCACTGGCAACGTGCGGCTTCAATTTCCATGTGCTAACTTAGCCGACAGTGCTGCACCCGTTAGTTTAATTTGTTGATCACCATCTCCCGGTCGGGGGATCGAACCGCCATCCTGCAACTCCGCATAGCATCAGCAACCAGACATCTTTCCACTGGACCACCGCACCAAGACTAATAGTCAAGGATTGGCCGACCAGCTTTCACATGTCTGATATACTGACACACTGACGATTCATATGGGACTATCTGTGGATGCATCTGTCACAATCAATCCTAGGCTTTTACGCCTATTGTACTCTGACTCCAGCACGGCTCTGGCAGTATATGTATTTTTATTTTATTGACGCACTGGCAACGTGCGGCTTCAATTTCCATGTGCTAACTTAGCCGACAGTGCTGCACCCGTTAGTTTAATTTGTTGATCACCATCTCCCGGTCGGGGGATCGAACCGCCATCCTGCAACTCCGCATAGCATCAGCAACCAGGCATCTTTCCACTGGACCACCGCACCAAGACTAATAGTCAAGGATTGGCCGACCAGCTTTCACATGTCTGATATACTGACACACTGACGATTCATATGGGACTATCTGTGGATGCATCTGTCACAATCAATCCTAGGCTTTTACGCCTATTGTACCCTGACTCCAGCACGGCTCTGGCGGTATATGTATTTTTATTTTATTGACGCACTGGCAACGTGCGGCTTCAATTTCCATGTGCTAACTTAGCCGACAGTGCTGCACCCGTTAGTTTAATTTGTTGATCACCATCTCCCGGTCGGGGGATCGAACCGCCATCCTGCAACTCCGCATAGCATCAGCAACCAGGCATCTTTCCACTGGACCACCGCACCAAGACTAATAGTCAAGGATTGGCCGACCAGCTTTCACATGTCTGATATACTGACACACTGACGATTCATATGGGACTATCTGTGGATGCATCTGTCACAATCAATCCTAGGCTTTTACGCCTATTGTACTCTGACTCCAGCACGGCTCTGGCAGTATATGTATTTTTATTTTATTGACGCACTGGCAACGTGCGGCTTCAATTTCCATGTGCTAACTTAGCCGACAGTGCTGCACCCGTTAGTTTAATTTGTTGATCACCATCTCCTGGTCGGGGGATCGAACCGCCATCCTGCAACTCCGCATAGCATCAGCAACCAGGCATCTTTCCACTGGACCACCGCACCAAGACTAATAGTCAAGGATTGGCCGACCAGCTTTCACATGTCTGATATACTGACACACTGACGATTCATATGGGACTATCTGTGGATGCATCTGTCACAATCAATCCTAGGCTTTTATGCCTATTGTACTCTGACTCCAGCACGGCTCTGGCAGTGTATGTATTTTTATTTTATTGACGCACTGGCAACGTGCGGCTTCAATTTCCATGTGCTAACTTAGCCGACAGTGCTGCACCCGTTAGTTTAATTTGTTGATCACCATCTCCCGGTCGGGGGATCGAACCGCCATCCTGCAACTCCGCATAGCATCAGCAACCAGGCATCTTTCCACTGGACCACTGCACCAAGACTAATAGTCAAGGATTGGCCGACCAGCTTTCACATGTCTGATATACTGACACACTGACGATTCATATGGGACTATCTGTGGATGCATCTGTCACAATCAATCCTAGGCTTTTACGCCTATTGTACTCTGACTCCAGCACGGCTCTGGCAGTATACGTATTTTTATTTTATTGACGCACTGGCAACGTGCGGCTTCAATTTCCATGTGCTAACTTAGCCGACAGTGCTGCACCCGTTAGTTTAATTTGTTGATCACCATCTCCCGGTCGGGGGATCGAACCGCCATCCTGCAACTCCGCATAGCATCAGCAACCAGGCATCTTTCCACTGGACCACCGCACCAAGACTAATAGTCAAGGATTGGCCGACCAGCTTTCACATGTCTGATATACTGACACACTGACGATTCATATGGGACTATCTGTGGATGCATCTGTCACAATCAATCCTAGGCTTTTACGCCTATTGTACTCTGACTCCAGCACGGCTCTGGCAGTATATGTATTTTTATTTTATTGACGCACTGGCAACGTGCGGCTTCAATTTCCATGTGCTAACTTAGCCGACAGTGCTGCACCCGTTAGTTTAATTTGTTGATCACCATCTCCCGGTCGGGGGATCGAACCGCCATCCTGCAACTCCGCATAGCATCAGCAACCAGGCATCTTTCCACTGGACCACCGCACCAAGACTAATAGTCAAGGATTGGCCGACCAGCTTTCACATGTCTGATATACTGACACACTGACGATTCATATGGGACTATCTGTGGATGCATCTGTCACAATCAATCCTAGGCTTTTACGCCTATTGTACTCTGACTCCAGCACGGCTCTGGCAGTATATGTATTTTTATTTTATTGACGCACTGGCAACGTGCGGCTTCAATTTCCATGTGCTAACTTAGCCGACAGTGCTGCACCCATTAGTTTAATTTGTTGATCACCATCTCCTGGTCGGGGGATCGAACCGCCATCCTGCAACTCCGCATAGCATCAGCAACCAGGCATCTTTCCACTGGACCACCGCACCAAGACTAATAGTCAAGGATTGGCCGACCAGCTTTCACATGTCTGATATACTGACACACTGACGATTCATATGGGACTATCTGTGGATGCATCTGTCACAATCAATCCTAGGCTTTTATGCCTATTGTACTCTGACTCCAGCACGGCTCTGGCAGTGTATGTATTTTTATTTTATTGACGCACTGGCAACGTGCGGCTTCAATTTCCATGTGCTAACTTAGCCGACAGTGCTGCACCCGTTAGTTTAATTTGTTGATCACCATCTCCCGGTCGGGGGATCGAACCGCCATCCTGCAACTCCGCATAGCATCAGCAACCAGGCATCTTTCCACTGGACCACTGCACCAAGACTAATAGTCAAGGATTGGCCGACCAGCTTTCACATGTCTGATATACTGACACACTGACGATTCATATGGGACTATCTGTGGATGCATCTGTCACAATCAATCCTAGGCTTTTACGCCTATTGTACTCTGACTCCAGCACGGCTCTGGCAGTATACGTATTTTTATTTTATTGACGCACTGGCAACGTGCGGCTTCAATTTCCATGTGCTAACTTAGCCGACAGTGCTGCACCCGTTAGTTTAATTTGTTGATCACCATCTCCCGGTCGGGGGATCGAACCGCCATCCTGCAACTCCGCATAGCATCAGCAACCAGGCATCTTTCCACTGGACCACCGCACCAAGACTAATAGTCAAGGATTGGCCGACCAGCTTTCACATGTCTGATATACTGACACACTGACGATTCATATGGGACTATCTGTGGATGCATCTGTCACAATCAATCCTAGGCTTTTACGCCTATTGTACTCTGACTCCAGCACGGCTCTGGCAGTATATGTATTTTTATTTTATTGACGCACTGGCAACGTGCGGCTTCAATTTCCATGTGCTAACTTAGCCGACAGTGCTGCACCCGTTAGTTTAATTTGTTGATCACCATCTCCCGGTCGGGGGATCGAACCGCCATCCTGCAACTCCGCATAGCATCAGCAACCAGGCATCTTTCCACTGGACCACCGCACCAAGACTAATAGTCAAGGATTGGCCGACCAGCTTTCACATGTCTGATATACTGACACACTGACGATTCATATGTATGTATGTATGTATGTATATATATATATATATATATATATATATATATATATATATATATATATATATATATATATATATATATATATATATATATATATATATATATATATATATATATATATAGGGGTTTAAGCACAGCATATACCCATGCCGATTGTCCGATTGCTACTCCAAAATGGGGAGAATGACATCAGACCATCTCTAGTTGATAGATGTATGGTTCAGTATCAGTTAGAATGAGTTCTCATCAAGGTAGCTCAGCAACGTACGTTTATGCCACTATGTTACAGCCACCACTGGATGGTACCTACCACAGCGCACTGACAGAAGTGGG
>JAVVLW010005210.1:0-34570 GCA_034401795.1 Chaetoderma sp. LZ-2023a
ACATACAATTCGTACTACGACACTTAGTCTGTCACCAATTATGCGTTCGTGACGAACTTATCTGACGTCATATGATGCATGGATAAACTGGAAAGGTCCATTGTCATACATATTTGCACTCCGGTAACAATTTATTTGAACTATTTGAACACGCCTAATGTGGTTTACGAGGCCCATGAATAATTTAGCATTACATGGCTATTTGATCGGATGACAAAACTATTTACATCAATCCAACATGGCCACCATATTAAGCATGGTAACTCGCAGATGCATCCACAATTCACCTTTCCAGAGTATCCATCCATCATCTGACCTCGTATGACGTCATAATCAGATCAGCGCGTGTATGATGACGTCACAATCAGTACGTCACAAAGGGTTCCATATATACCGTCATCAAATCCCAAATGGTCCGACAAGTTGTATGAATTGTATGTCTTTGTAATTCTTTGCTATTTAATAAAGATGCTGTTGAATATTTTGAAACTAATTTGACTAGGCGGTGTTGCTGCTTTAGGCAGCAAAAGCACTCAGTCAAATTAGTTTCAAAATATTCCATGGCTTAACTGTGTAGTTTTTTGGAAATTGATAGTCAGGATGTTCAGAGATCGATTGATCCCAACATGAGCCAGGTGTGTGTGGAGCTTAGATAGAGATGGGCGGGGCATAGCTAAAACCGGAAATGTACATTCACTCAGAAGTTTGTTTATAAAAATCTATGTGATTATTCATCGGTTACAAAAAATCCAGGAACTGATTTCCTCATATGAATGGATGGAGTAATCAGAGGAGTCAGCATCATTACTATCATTAGGTAAATCTTCAGGTCAGAATTACTAATCCTGTGAATGGACATTTCTGCTAAATAGAACTACTGTCACGCTTTCTACATTGACGTTTTTTCGTACTATAGTCATTGTCACAACTGAGATAGATACTTCCATGAAGTGTAGACTGCCCAGGGCGCTTGTCTGTCGCTATTGGAAGCAGGCTAGCTACTGTCCACGTGATGTCATCTCAGGCCATATCTCATATGCATTCATACTGTATAATGGACGTTTACAGTTTTAGCTATGCCCCGCCCAATCTCTGGCTAAGCTCCACCCACATCTCGCTCGTGTTGGAATCGATCGATCCCTAGCTCTCTGACTATCAATTTCCATAAAACTATACAGGTAAACTGTTGAATATTTTGAAACTAATTTGACTGGGTGCTGTTGCTGCCTATGTAAGCAACAGCGCCCAGTCAAATTAGTTTCAAAATATTCAACAGAATGTTTTTCAAATAGTAAAGACATACAATTCGTACAACAACGCTTCGTCCGTCATCAATTAATGGTTCGTGACGAACTTATCTACGTCATTCATGACGTCATTGATTATGACGTCATGCTACACGTCACGTAGGTGATTATGACTTCATATGATGGAGGGATAAACTGAAAAGGTCCATTGCTTGACCCTTGCCACTTCATCATCTGGAAATATAGACAAAGACTGTGATAATTTACAACAGCTGGTGGTAGTAGTAGTAATATTGGGAACCCCGCCCATTTCTAGCTAAGCTCCGCATACGTGCGTTGAGTTGGGATCAATTTATATACTTTGAACAAACAGTCAAATTAGTTTCAAAATATTCACCAGAAGTTTATTGACTAGTAAATCAATCAAAGACATACAATTCGGGTACGTGACGAACATTTAAAAGGTCACGACGGACCTAGATACGGCATTCATTAAGCTCTTTGATTGTGACGCCAGCTTACATGAATCCAGTTTATCAGTCAATCATATAACATCATAATCAATTACGTCACACGTAGGCTGATGTCATAATCAATTACGTCATGAATTACTAGATATAGTCCGTCACAAACGCTTAATAGTCCGACAAGTTGTAAGAATTGTATGTCTTTACTATTTAATAAACGTTCCGGTGAATATTTTAAAACTGATTTTGGAACTAATTTGACTGAGAGCTGTTGCGCTGTATGGCAGCAACAACGTCAGTCAAACTGGTTTCAAAATATTGGCCCGTATTTTAGAAGCTTCCTTTAACACCAAGGTCTCCTTTACGTCTATTGTTCCCATGTTAAGGTGACCTTATGCTATTCCAGAACATACCTTTATTGCGTAGAAAAGGCTTCCTTTAAATAGCTTCCTAACCTAAAGGCAGCGTTGATTTTAGAACGCATCTTTAGTTAAAGGAGTCCTTTATTTTCGGTTAGGATTTCCTTTATTCCTAGGGTTGGTCAGACGCTCCCTTAAGACCTTCCTTACACATAAATCGCCCTCATTTCCCATGCGAACTTTTAAATCAGTAGGATGGCTAACTACTTAAATCAACTCGCTAACATCAGGAGACTTCATACTATGAACGATATACATCCAAGAATATTTCGGCATGTGATTTATGTGAACCCAGATGAAGACAGGGACGATGAACAGTTTGGAAAACGATATCGCTTTACTAATGAAGGATTTACTGAGCTTATGGAGATATTGCAAAATGATTTGCCTGAACCACTTGACAACCGAGGAAACCCAGTGCCACCAAGTACTCAGCTTAAAGCTGCTTTGAGGTTCTATGCTACTGGAAGCTTTCAAATTGTTGCTGGTGATTTGCTGGATATTTCACAGTCTTCCGTTAGCAAGATTGTTGCCAAAGTTTTCAAGGCTATTGCTAGAAAACGTGTTCCATTCCTTCGGTTTCCGGAGGGACAAATAGTGCCAACTATGCAGAACAGATTCCGAGAAATTGATGGATTCCCACATGTTGTTGGCTGTGTGGATGGCAGTCATGTTCCTATACAATCACCAAGTGTAGTGAATCGTGAGATATACCGGTGTAGAAAGTCATTTATGTCGTTGAATGTACAAGGTATATGTGATGCTGACTTAAAATTCACTAATATTGTGGCCAGGTGGCCTGGATCTACACATGACTCACGGATTCTCGACAACAGTCTAATCTGTACTCGGTTCGAAAACAACGAACTCACTGGTTTGTCACTTGGTGATCAAGGCTACCCATGACGACCATTTCTTTTGACGCCCTTCAGGAATCCCGACGGCCCAGATGAACATAATTACAATCGATCTCAGAAGAGAGCACGTTCAATTGTAGAACGGATGTTTGGGGTATGGAAGCGTCGCTTTCCGTGCTTAAAGTTTGGATTACGATGTAAAGTAACAACAGCTATGGCAGGCAGTAATTGTAGCGACAGCTGTGCTTCACAATGTTGCAATCGATCTCAGGGAACGGGCATTTTTGGAAGAGGAAGTTGACCTCGGAATGGAAGATGGTGGTGAAGATGAAACTGTAAACTTGCCAAATGATATGCTTGGGAACGCTATGAGACGAACAATTGTTCAGCAATATTTTTCGTGAACACATACATAACTTTCTTTATTCATTAAATTTATGACATTTGTTGATAAATATTATACAGAGAGTAATCTTGTTCATTTTGTACATCGATCCTTGTTACTATGTTTTGATCTAGCCGTGTTATGAACTGTTGCTGCAACTTAATCAACTTCATCCGTTCGACATGCTCTTCTTCGTCGAACATAATCTGCTGCTTCAGACGTTTCACTTGAAGCTTATGTTCGATCTCGTGCATCGTTAATGCTCTGTCCACCGCAGACGAATTAGAGGTACATGTGTCATGTTCATCAGTTGATTTACGTTTTCTCTCCCCCCCTTATTGAAGCACGCATAGCCGATGATTCTGCTGACTTTATTTCAGTAGACCCACTTTGCTGTACAACCTTAGATGTAGATGCCACCAGAGCGTCTGAATCTTCAGGAGTGTTCACCGGAGCTAAAATAACAAGAATGACAATCAAATTAATATTTTACTGTGAACGTGTATTATTAATGGTTGTAGAGATAGATAGATTGGTGAGCATGGGGAATGTAGTATTATCTCCCTCCCACCGTCCCTCCCTCCGTCCCTCCCTCCGTCCCTCCCTCCGTCCCTCCCTCCGTCTCTCCCTCCGTCCCTCCTTCCGTCCCTCCCTCCGTCCCTCCCTCCGTCACTCCCTCCGTCCCTCCCTCCCTCCGTACCTCTCTCCCTCCCTCCATCCCTCCCTCCGTCCCTCACTCTCTCCCTCCCTCCCTCCCTCCCTCCCTCAATACAATACCCCACACGATGTTTTCGTGGGAATAATTAGTAAGATATATTTATCAAAATGTGAACCGTAGACCAGAATTGTAATTTATGCCGTGACCTTGACATTTGACCTCGATATCACTAACTTATTATGACCTAATACGCTTGATGTAATTGTTATAGGTAATATAAGACTTGAGAGTGTACTGTAGGAAACTTAGGCCTGTTTAATGAGGTGCAACAAGTGTATACGTCATTACATATAGATGAAACCATGTGAGACATGTCATCAGCAGCTGATGCCGGATCCGCAGGACCACCGCCCGTCGCATGCCGCTCTTTCTTCTCGTTGCTAACATCCTTCTTAGCCTTAGTTTTGATATTATCCCAGACTTTACGCAGTGTTTTTAGATCAGTTGGTTCAATGCCTTTTTGGGCATTGAACGTAATCAAGATACATTCCCAGGCATCACTTTTCGCTTTTAATATGTTTGCACTATTTTGTCTTTGCTCAATAACTGCTTTTTCCTTGTCAATTAACTGAAGCAGTAAATACTTTTCAAGTTCTGAAAACACCCTCCTCCTCTTTATCGAAAAACTTGTTTCATCCATATTAAGCAATGATTAATGCACGACGCGCTTTAGCTTTCTATAGTAAACTGTTGAAGCAATTAATTGTAGGTAGTTGATTAGCATTGAATGCGATTTACCCAAGTTGCTATGTGCACGAGATAACCATTTCCCACTCTCATTCTCACATTGGTTCAGTCTACTATGCTCATCTATACTATGCGATGTAACTCATGTGACGAAAGCTGCGTGAAAATCAACCAACATTTGTCTGGAATGCACTCAACCAGTCAGATAGTTTATGGAATTCAACGTAGCTTTCAAAGGCCCCTTCAGTATATCGACTAGTGTGCCTGAGCATTAGTACATGCGTGAATTGGGTGTATCAATTTAGACGGACTGCAATTCATACAAATGTTCATTTCACTGTGTGTATTGTCTGTACAATTATAGCATGCCGTCACAGGTGCAATTAATGAACGTACAGCAACATGATCGGTTGAAATGTACATCACCAATCTAAATAAAACGTATATGACTATCCAGAGCTTACTTAGGGGAAATATTGAAAGCCAGCTTATTATTTGCAGAATCCATTTATGATACATGCCCATCTTCAGTCTGTCTGTCTGTCTGTCTGTCCGTCCGTCTGTCCACCTCGCCCACCAGCTCGTCTGTCTGTCTGTGTGTAGCTATTTTTCGTAAACTAATAAACAAATTTGCTTCAAATGCTTGGATTAGAAATGGTGGTACACTAAACTAAATAATGTTCCAGATCTCGGAAGTTATTACACAAACTTACTCCAAACTTTAGCAACAGAAATGGGTTTCCAGTCCACTAGGCCTCCCAGAGTTTATCATGAATGATGAATCGAATCTAGATTTTCAGACACAAGTTCGAATCCGGATATGTTATATTATTGTTTCCCGAGCTTCTCGGTAAACTACAACTCCGGGGCGCGTATGCATAAAGGTGGCTTAGCGAGAGTTTAGCTTACACCGGGTGTAACTTTTCATTTACACTACTGTTCATATGCATAAATGTGGTTTAAGCTAAACTGTGGTTTAATAGTAAACTTAGCTTAAGAGATTATATGCATACGGATGGTTTAGCTTAAACAAAGGTGTAAAAATCGCAAAATGTGCCAGTTTTACTAAACCTACTCCGGAGTAGGTTTAAGCGTGGTGTAACTTCCAGGATGATCTGATATCACTCATTCGAATTCCGTTCTTGTAGCAATATGATGGTTGATTCTATTCCGTGAAGCAGCTAGAAAATAATGATGTTTGCCAGATTAAGTTCTTACTTGACACTGGCGCTATTAGTCTTATTGACAACGATGGTGGCACGAGAACGACGACGACGACGACGACGACGATGATGACGATGGTGGTGGTGGTGGTGGTGGTGGTGGTGGTGGTGGTGGTGGTGGTGGTGGTGGTGGTGGTGGTGGTGGTGGTGGTGGTGGTGGTGGTGGTGGTGGTGGTGGTGGCGGCGGCGGCGGCGGCGATTGTGGTGATGATGATAATGATGATAATGATGATGGTGCTAGTGCTGGTGTTGGTAGCGCGGCAACGACGACGACGAAGGCGGCGCTGCTTGTAGTTGTAATTGTTGAGGTAGCAGCGAAGGCGCTGTCGCCCGGCAGATTCGTTGATCGATTAGCTGTCTAGCATGGAATATGGTAGCAGTAGGAGGAGGGGGAAAGGAGGCGGCGGAGGGGGAGTGTGGAGGAGGAGGGGGTGGAGGAGGAGGAAGCGGAAGGAGGATGGATGCAAAAGATGGCTGTGGTAGAGGAGAGTGAAGAGGAGTAGAGGTGGTTGGAGATGATGGGCGGGAGGAAGAGGACGATGCAGTGTATGTAGAGTATATTGGTTGGGGAGGGCAAAGAGGGCGAGGTTATGTTTAGCTTAAACTAGTGTAAAGTTACACTTTCTTTTTGCATATGGGCCCGGGGAACTATATAAAAGCGAGTTTTGCTATAGTTTGCAATCCATGATTGCCTATTTTTATTGGAACATGAGCGCTTTATAATCGGCTAAGTAAATCGTTTTGTAAGGACTTCCTTAATAAAGGCCACCTTTACACCGATCAGCTAGCGAAGGAACTCCTTTTTAAAGGAAGTGGATAAGGTCGATTCTGAAATATAAAATACTTACGGCCTCCTTATTAAAGGATTCCTTTAGATAAGGCTACCTTACGAAAGGAGGCCTTATGACAAAAATAAAGGAAACTTCTAAAATACGGGCCAATATCTTACCTGTATAGTTTTTAGGAAAGAGAGATTCAGAGCGTGCAGGGAGCGATCGATCCCAAGACGAAAAAACGCATGGGTGGAGCTTAGCTAGAGATGGACGGGGTATAGCTAAAACTGGATTCCTCCATTGAATTGATATCAGAAATGTTGGTGAAACCCGGATCACAAAAGATGGTAGTAGTGCATGCTGGATTTTATATGGAAAGTCACAATATTGAGATTACTGATTACTTCCTCTACTTATAGCTCCTATGTTTAACTCCTCTTGTGTCAACTTAACCCTTTCATGACGAAGCCGGCCAAGACCAGCCTCTGTAGGGGTCTTGAGGAATGTCCATTTGCTGGCAAAGAGAACACTATTTTGAAAATTTACCACTGGAATGACTGGCTCGATAACCTAGCCAGTCAATCCAGTGGTAAATTTTCATAAATAGTCTTCTCTTGGCCTGCAAGTGGACATTCAATAAGTAAATATTTGAATTTTTTAAACAAATTTAGTCATTAAAGGGTTATCGGTCAAACTGGCCAAAACAACTCTGCAGTGATCTTGAGACATGGCTATTTGAAACACCAAGAGAAGAGTAGTTGTTAATATTTTCCACTGGTAGCCAAGCCAGTCATTCCAGTGGTAAACCCTCGGCCTGCAGATAGACACTGTTTAAGCAAAAACTTAAACGTAAATTTTCTTTACCATTATCCCTTTGTTGGTCAGGCCGGCGAAAAGAAATTCATTGGTAAATTTACACAAATAGTCTTCTGAAATTAAAATATCTTGAAAAATATCAAAATGTTTAATTGATATATCAAGTAGTATTTTGAGCGCTTTGAGGCGCTGTTGAAACAAGATGGCTTAAACACGACTGTAGTTTTTCGCAAGTCGCAAAGGAAATTTAAATAATATGATGGTCATCCATGCATCTGAGGGATTTGAGAACACAAAATTATTAGAAAACTGTAAAAGAAAATTCAACAAAACTATATTGAATATGAAAATGAATCCTCCGAATGTAGCTGTTTAGGCTGAGAATGACACCTATCAAATGAAATATGATTAGGTTCTGGCTTGATTTAATGTTATGCGTATTTCATTGTCTTAGATGACACAAGACAAGATACTGAATGGACCTTTCCAGTATTAGTTATGCCCCGCCCATCACTATCTAAGCTCCACCCACACCTCGCTCGTGTTGAGATCGATCGATCGCGGAACTCCCTAACTATCAATTTCATGAAAACTATACATGTAAGTTGTTGAATATTTTGAAACTAATTTGGTTGGATGCTGTTTCTGCTTATAGCGAAGTTCGCAAAAATCGTGCTCTGTGATGGGCTCCAATGCTTCCATCAAGTCCATTGAAAAGGCACACCTAGTGACGATAGTATTATTATTATTATTATTATTATTATTATTATTATTATTATTATTATTATTATTATTATTATTATTATTATCTTCTTCTTTTCGATCGCTGGTATCACACTTGGAGAGGCGTTCTCCAGATGAAATCTGTGGTTTTCTGTAGTTCTTCCACAGGCCCATACAGCTTTTCAAGAAAAGAGGTTGACAAAGGCCAGATCTCTTCTCAGCAGCTGATACGTACTGCAACATTGAAGTATGTGCTCTGTGGTCTGTTCTGCTTCTCCACAAGGACAAGCGGGCGATGGTGTAAGGTGGAACCGCCTGTACATGTGTTGGTTTAGTCTGTTGTGTTCAGTTCTGAGACGAAAAATGGTCACTTGCTCTGGCCTCGAGAGATGATGGTAGGCATCTTCTGATTGAGGTGTTCTATAGAGTGACTTGATGATAGTCTTCATCTCTGTATGGGTAACCATGTTTTCTGTCGGATTCTCTTCTGCACCCACCTTGGCCATCTTGTCCGCTTCCTCATTCCTTGGACTCCACAGTGTGAGGGGATCCACTGCAGTGCCATTCGAAAGCGTTTGATGGCTTGTAGTGCTTCTTCAAGTTGTGGCAGCTTACCTTTGGTGATAGCCTCAAGGACGGGGCGGGAATCAGATAAAAAGACAAGCTGTGCAATAGGGTATGCTGTTCTGCTGATGGTATTAGCTTCGACTTCAGCTCTGTGGTTTGTGCAGTGTTTGCCTGTTGGTATTGCAGCTGACTCATGTTGTCCGTTTGGATACTGTATGTGCGGTCCGGCACCTCCGCTCCTAATTGCATCTTTGGCTGATCCATCCGTGTAGATCCTTATCCATGTCTCCTGAGGGTACATTTCTTCCAGCATGGCTAGGATCAAGGCCTTCTTGCTCACATCACTGTGTTCATCTTTGGTTGTGATATGAGGTACTGTGGTGCGAATAGCTATGCTCTCTAGTTTGTTTTCCCAGGGTGGAGGATCAAGGGTGTGGTTTGGGTCTTCTATTTGTGTTGGCAACATTTCTTGGTGTTTCCTTTGAAGTGCTTTTGTCTCTTTCACAAAACTTGATCTTTTAAGTCTTCCCGATGACAGCTGTGCTTGCCTGATCTTCATCGGGTGGTTGTTGAGCGATTTGAACTTTGCAGCTTGGATCAGTGCTTTGCATTCCCTTCCTTTACTAAGTGGGGGATGCCTGCTGTCTGCTCCATTTTTTCTATTGGTGTTGATCTCATTCCACCAGTGATGATGCGCAGTGCCTGGTTTTGTACTCTGTCGAGGTTCTGCTGATGAGATTTAGCTGCTGTCATCCATGAGCTGGATCCATACTCAAGGTGTGGTCGTACGGAACATAGGTAAATGGTCTTGAGGATCCTTTCATTGGCACCCCACTTTGTTCCTGCCAGCTTCCTCATGATGTTTAGCTTTCTTCCTGCCTTTGCCTCTGCGTTCTGGATGTGCTCCTCTCATGTTAATCTTCTGTCATAGGTGACTCCCACGTATGTCTGCTGGTCCTCGTACTCGAGTGGAGTACCGCCCAGTGTCAGATTGCCAACCTTGGTTTTGGTGGACAGTGAGAATAGCATGGCTGATGCCTTTTCTTTGTTGATGGTAATAATGCTACAATGTCATTAATGAAGAGATGAACAGAGTTGGTGATAATACTCCGCCTTGTGGCAGCATTTGTCTCAGCAATACATTCTGTCCAGATTGTACATCCACCAGCACCCTAGCTCTGCGATTGTGTAGGTATGACTTGGTCCATCGGAACATGTTGCCACAGACACCTGTGCGCCGGAGCTTCACGAGGAGGGCATCCTTCCACACCTTGTCAAATGCCTTCTGCGGATCGATAAAGGCAGCTAGCATCACCTTCTTGGCTTGAAAAGTGTCCTCTATGACCTGTGCAAGATGTGTTATTTGATCTTCTGTGCTCCTGTATCTTTTGAAGTCAGCCTGCTCTGAAACTATAATGTTCTCCGACTCCAGGTACCACTGCAACCGCTGGTTGATGATGCGCTCCATAGTCTTGCATATGCAGCTTGTAAGACTGATAGGACGGTAGTGCAGCACTTTCGTCTTGTTCTTCCCTTTTTTCAGAATAGGAGTCATTCTGGCTTCCTTCCAGCACTGAGGAACCTCTCCATTGGTCCAACTGAGATTAAAGATGTCTAGCAAATAGCGAAGAGATGCATTATCCAGGTGTTGGATCATTTTATTCGTAATGCCATCTCGCTCGGGAGATTTCTTCTTCTTCAATTGGCGGATAGCCTTCTTCAGTTCTGCTAAACTAATGTCAACTTTCATCGCATCGTGAGTGTTGGTGTTTGTTCTTTACTTTTGCTCTTTTCTAGCCTCTTTTTGACGCATTCGTGGTATAGAAATGTTGCTTTCTTCTGCATATGCCTTCGCAAAGGCATCTGCAGCCATCTTTCCTGTCAGTGTTTGTCCATCTTCTTCAAGAGTAATCTTCTCTCCCCGACACCCTCATCATTCACTGCTTTAGTCAGTCTCCATAGCTTTGTGGTGTCTCTCTTTAAATTAAACCCTGCCGTCTTTTCCCACCAGCTTCTTCTTTTGGCCTCCAGCTTGGTCTTTAGATACCTGGCTTTAGTTTGCTGTAGCGTGAAGTGGGTTTCATGACAGAGATTACCCTCTGCAGCTTCTCTGGCCTTGTCTAGTTTATCATGTGCTGCTTGCAGTTCTATTGTCCAGTAGAGGCGGTAGTTTTTCCTGAACCCTCGAGGAATCGCTTCGTCGGCAGCCTTGAGGATACTTGAATTAAATTCCTTGACCACATTGTTGATGTTTCTCCCTTCTACTGCTATATTTTGGGTAGGCTCATTGGAACGAATGCCGAACAGACTCCAATTTGCCTTTTTGTAGTTCCACCTTGGATGTTGAGGTGAACTTGTCAAAATAATTTCAGAAAGAGAGAGGAGGACTGGGCGGTGGTCGCTTCCTCATAATTGCGATCCGACCACTCTATTGAGGTTTCTGTGAATGTCTTCTGTACAAAATGCCAAGTCCGGCGTTGTTGTCGAGTGCCACCGGCGCGAGTAGAAGGTAAGCTGGTCTGTGGGATCGTTGACAAGTAAAAGGTGCTTTTCATCTTGCCATGCTTCAATGTCTTCTCCTCGTTTATCAAGTGTTCTGTATCCCCAGCTCTGTATTATTATTATTATTATTATTATTATTATTATTATTATTATTATTAGGGGCCAAGCTGGTCCTTGGCACCCTATTGTTTTTGTTCTGTTTATTATTTTTATTATTATTTTTATTATGTTGTGGTTTTATTTGTTCGCGAATAGTGCGAAGACAAACATGCTGATGAAATTCAAGCTTTGTATGGCAAGAATGCCTTATTAGAGCAAACTTTTTCCATGTTAATTGATATGATCTTCTAGATAGAAAATCTTCTCCCGAATCACTGAAGAGAATGAGCTGAAATTTGGTGAAAATCATCAGAGAGAGGGTCTCATAAATGGACCAATCAGAATCAAGCCGTCTGGCGGAAACATCGAATTTTTTATTTGAAGGAATTTTAAGCCCAAATTGGTGATATATAGGTTTTTTGGGTCGATAAATTCAAATCTGGCATTTTCGAATCTGTCGGATTAACGGTTTGGCCGCCATCTTGGATTCGTTTCCCTCTAAATTCCTCATAGTAAAGCAATTGGAAATTCTCCTCGGAAATTCTCCTCGGAAAGCACAGGGTGGATTTCAATGATAGTTTGCAGGAAGCATCGTTAGGTAATAGAGATCTGATTTTGTTCAAACAACGCTGGTCGGCCTATTAGGCCAGCGGCCATTTTGGATTGAAATATCATCTAGGGCATCGCCTGAACCAAGTTTGTTTAAGGGAATTTGATTAGTCGAGAACTTGTGTGGCCATCTTGAATGACTTAGTTTTCGTTTCAACGACTTCTTCTCCAGAACCGCTGAACGGAGCGAGCCGAAATTTGGCTGATATGATTAGGGACTGAGGGGCATTACACTTTGTTCTAGAGAAAACCCCAAAATTCAGCACGATTGGCGGCAATTTTGAATTTTTTAATTTGTTTAAATTTGAAGCCGAAATTGGTTTTACATAGGTTTTTGGGTCTTCTGATACCAAATTTGCCATTTTCAATACTGTGGGACGAACGGTGTGGCGGCCATCTTGGATCGTTTTCCAACCAAAATTGCCAATACTAAAGCAATTGGAGAATTGAATTGTCTTCTCAAGAAGAACTGGGCCGATTTCATTTATATTATTTTTACTGTCGTTGTTGACACACGAATGGGTTTTTTTCAAATCCACATTCAACGATGGGTAGACTGGTCGGATAAAGAAGATGCCTACTGTAACCTTCTCACATAATTCCATAAAACTGACAGCATTAATCCAACTTGATCAAATCTAAGAGGCTATTTAGGCTCTAAGCCACCTATAAGAGCTGGCTCAGATAAGGTTCTCGTCTTAGCGACCGGGATGCTAGCCACTTGGCCCCAGATGCATTGCCGTTTGCGGCTATATTTATTATTATTATTATTATTATTATTATTATTATTATTATTATTATTATTATTATTATTATTATTATTATTATTATTATTATTATTATTATTATTATTTTACCAACAGGTGATTGCAGTTATCTCTTTGATGTTCGTTCTGCTGTCTATAGTAGCATTCTGTATGGAGTCGCAGTTTATGTTCCGGGAAAGCATAATCCCTAATAGCCCGATCAATGACACGTGGTCTGTCAGTCAAATCCAGAATGATTCAATATCGAAGACATTCGTCAAGATCATTGAATACGTGTGTGTAGCCTACTTTACCATCGAGATGACTGTGCGTTTCATATTCTGTCCTTCTAAAATGGATTACATAAAAAATGGTTTAAACTGGGTAGATTTTCTATCAGTTATACCGTTTTATATAAATTTAATAGTGGTTGCAGCCGATTCGGAATTCAGGTACACAACAGGACTAAAGATTCTCAATGTTCTTAGGGTAGTTCGTATCTTTAGAATTTTGAAACTCACTCGTCACGTGACCGGGTTAAAAGTGTTGGTACATACTGTTAAAGCGAGTGTGAAAGAGTTGATGTTGTTAATTCTTGTTTTATTCATCTGCGTGCTGATATTCGCGTGCATGATATATTATGCAGAGCAGATTGCAGAAGACGATGGCAATAACTTCAAGGATATACCTCTAGGATTTTGGTGGGCGGTGGTCACTATGACAACGCTAGGGTATGGTGACATGACTCCCAAGACAACTTCGGGTTATATCGTGGGCGCCATGTGTGCCCTGTGTGGTGTCCTGACATTGGCGCTTCCAGTTCCTGTCATTGTGAACAACTTTACTCTATATTATTCGCACGTGCAGGCCAGGCTCAGTCTTCCCAGGAAAAAGAGACGAGTGTTGGTTGGCGCCGCTGATACTCTAAAAACGCAAACAATCATGCCAGAGGATAGTTTTGACGAAGAGGAAAACGAAAGTCGACGAAGTTCGCAAAAATTGTGTTCCGTGATGGGCTCCAATGCTTCCATCAAGTCCATTGAAAAGGCACCTAGTGACGATAGTGCTGTAGGCAGCTATGACAGTGCTAAATCTGGTAAGAATCCAAATTAGTTACAGCAACTCTTGATCAGGATATGAGGGTTGCAATGGAGATTCTTTCATACAGTTGAATCTATCGGAAATAATCAGAATTCTCCGCATAAAAGGTCATTCAGTTCATGAATCCATTACCTCAGTCGATCATATGACGTGACGTGTAGGATGACGCCATAATCATGACGTCATGAATGACTCGATTCAGTTCGTCTTAAACACTTAATAGTCCGTCAGGTTGTATGGATTGTTTGTCTTTACTATTTAATAAAGATGCTGTTGAATATTTTGTAACTAATTTGACTGGGCGCTGTTGCTGCCAAATTAGTTTCAAAATATTCAACAGCTCACCCGTCATGATAGTTTTCTGGAAACTGATAGTCAGTGAGCTTAGCTAGAGATGGGCGGGGGATAGCTAAAACTGGAGCGGTCCATTTGATAAGCGACTTGTATTAATACACCACTATTCACTAAGTGGTTGCGCACCCATCATGCGGAATGCTACGTCAATGAAGGAATCAGTTTTACCAATGTTCCGCACATCTCTAGCTAATCTCCACCCACGCTTTTCCCGTGTTGAGATCAATCGATACTGCACTCGCTGAATCTCAATTTACAAACAATTATACAGGTAGCTGTTGCATATTTTGAAACTAATTTGATTGGGGGCGGTTGCTGGCAGCAACAGCGCCTAGTCAAATTAGTTTCAAAATATTCAACAGCATGTATGTTAAATGGTAAAGACATACAATTCGTACAACAGCACCTAGTCTGTCGTCATGTATACGGTCGTGTCGAAATTAGCTACGTCATGCATGACGTAATTGATTACGCGCGAACGCACGCACACCACACGCACGCGTGTGTGCGTGAATACGTACGTGTATCACTTGAGTGACAGTATCTTGACATAATGTATCCACTGAAGTAAACAGATTGCACATTAAAAAGGGCCTATTTTCATGATACTCGTTATCGAGTATACTCAGTAAGGGCATCGGTTCACTCTTAGTCTTAAAAAACAGAAGTTCACCAGCCTCGACTGATTTCACAATGCTCCATCAAGCGTAGTTGAGCCATTCACATATCTATTTAGACAGAGTATGCTATCTAGTATCTCTGGCACTCTGATATACTCTCCGTCCTTGTATCGGTACTCTAAAGTGGGTAGCGATGGATAAAAACAGACATCCATTGTACTTGCTTCACCTGGAGCAGATCGATCCCCTCTGACGCGAGTGTGCGTTTGCGTAAACACCATGCCCATAAGATAGCCTATATATTTTCTAACAATTTGAATACGAGATGCAGAAAAATTCGTTTTCTACTTAATGAATAATATAGACGATTTTGACACGGATTTGAGCTGAAATCGTCGCTGCTTCTTACAGAAACAGTTTCTAGTATAAATTTAGTATTAAAAATACAACAGTTTGATTGTATAGTTCTCGTGAAACTACGAGTGCGCTTTGTTCTTTTCAAAATCCAGTCTTTCATAGGATATACAGACGAATGAAGCAGATTTGAAAGCGCTGTACAAAATTTTCTGCACTATAATCACACCATTGGGATATGTGACGAAATCGATGAATCCAGTTTAGGTACCATCTCTGACTAAGCTCCGCCCATGCTTTGCCCGTGTTGGGATCGATCGACCCTTGCACTCCCTGAATCTCAATTTCCAGAAAACTATATAGTAAGCTCTGGAATAGTCTGAAACTAATTGAACTGGGTGTTATTGGCAAAAACAGCGCCCAGTTTCAAAATAAACAACAGCCTGTTCATGAAATAGTAGAAACATAAAATTCATACAACCTGATGGACTATTACGTGTTTAATACATACTAAATCGAGTCATCCATGACGTAATGATTATGAGGTCACCCTACACGCCACTTAGTTTATTATGATGTCATATGGGTGAATGAGGAAATGGATTCATGACTTGTGCGTTCGTGACGAATTTAGCTAAATCATTCACGACGTAATTGATTATGACGTCATCCTACACGTCACGTAGTTGATTACGACATCATATGATTGATAAATAAACTTGAATCCTCTCATTGGCCTTGGTGAAATCATGAACTTTTATTGTTTCACCATACACATGCGAAAGAATACCATGTATGCATGCAGTCTAGGAAAGGATTTCACTGTATCTGGCCTAAGATTAGAAAGTAATGCGTGTGTAAAATCGTATGTTGTTGTACAACAATCCTAAAATTATGCCAAACAGCAAGATGTGGTTGTTCGTAATGAATGAATTTGAGAGGTACCATAATCAAGGTATCTGTTTAACACTGTAGTGAACTTATTTCTGTGTGTACTACATAACCAGAATCTACTAAAGTTTTTAACACACATATTGTCTTCATTCCAATGATATGTGCATAATCGCCATTAGATAGCGCCTTTATAAGTTCATGGGACTTTCTATGAATTAGACACTTTAGTGATATTTTCCATCAGTGCCGTGAATGACACAAGGCAAACCAGTTGTCCGTGTATCTGTAGACTCTGGTTGTCTTGGCGAAACATGTTGCAACAGGTTAGATGCTATGAGATGTGGAGATGCAGATGGCAATGTATAGGAATATATTATACATTAATCAAAGAGAGCACTGGACATGTGGCGATGCCTATTTCATATTACACACGGTTTGATTAATGTTTTGTCAATGATCGTTTCTCACCTGTCGAAGTTCTCAGCTTTAGTCTAGATTAAATCTCCTCCTCCTCCTCCTCCTCTTCTTCTTCTTCTTCTTCTTCTTCTTCTTATTATTATTATTATTATTATTATTTTTATTATTATTATTATTATTATTATTATTATTATTACTATTATTATTTGCAGCTGCCACAGCCACGGATATGAGATCCAACATCAGCGTGATATTTACTGATGAGCTGGCTGAACAATCATCGTTTCACAAGAGGAGGTCACGTGCCGGTGGCTCTATAAAGAATGGAGAGACTTCATCCAAGATCCGGAGAAACACCACCGCTAGAAGGGGCAGCGTAATGCCAGGTGCATCCAATGGCGATGCAAAGAAATGTAAGCTTTTTAAATCTATTTTACAATTATCGTGCTGTGAAAGAAAGACTGTTTTCAATACCGAAGCAACTTAGACTGCTTGGACACAGGAAAAAGGAAAAAGGGCGGAATAACAGTAAATCGTGAATTTGATTGGGATCCGAATTTGTCCTTAGATTAAAATAAAGATTGGAAATCTTTGCTTAGAGGAACAACATTTCTTGCATTGCAAGTTATTGGGTTGGGTGGGCAGGGTCGGGTGGGGCTGTCAAATAGGATCAGTAATCTGATTTAGATGCGAATCCGGATCTGTATCTAAAGACCAATGATGGACTATTCGATTTTAACGTTGTATGTTGAAATTCGAGCAAATATAATCTGAAGCATCGACTGACAGAGAGGCAGAGAAACAGACACACGTGCAAACATAGCAAAATACAATACACCTGCCTCGTCCTGCACTTATGCCACACACTCACGCACGCACGCACGCACGCACGCACGCACGCACGCACGCACGCACGCGCGCGCGCGCACGCACGCACACACACACACACACACACACCAGTATAGTGTCCTGAGATATTATATAATTCTCTGGTTCTTAACGGTCATTTGTGTCAGGAAACGTAGGAGATAGCCGCTGCGAGTATCAACATTAATTCTGGGTGGTGTGCGGTGTGGGTATGCCACCGCCCACCCCTTCACCACCTCGGTGCTTGACCCTCCACTGTGGAATCTCTCTTACCACTATTGGAATCCAAATTTACTACAATTAATTCACCTTTCCAGAGTATCCATCTACCACCTGACGTCATAATCAGCTAAGCGGTGTGTAGGATGACGTCATAATCATTACGCCATAAATAATTCTATATGGCCCGTCATAGTCCCACACGTTGTACAAATTGTATGTTTCTACTATTAAATAAACATGCTGTTGAATATTTTGAAACTAATTTGATTGGACGCTGTTACAGCAATAGCGCCCAATCAAATTAGTTCCAAAGAATTCTATAGCTTACCTGAATATTTTTCTGGAAATTGATAGTCATCGAGTTCAGGGATCGATCGATACCAACACGAGCCAGGTGTTGGTGGAGCTGAGATAGAGAAGGGCGGGGCATAGCTTAAAATGGAAAGGCCCATGCTTTCCCGACATGTGCACAATTTAATATACCATTTGTATTTCTGCGAGCACAACTATGGAAATACATTATGCCAATGGACCGTTCCATTTTTAGCTATGCCCCGCCCATCACTAGCTAAGCTCCACCCACACCTCGCCGTGTTTGGATTGATCGATCCCCGAATTGCCTAGCTATCTATTTCCTGAAAACTATACAGGGAAGCTGTTGAATATTTTGTAACTAATTAGACTGGGTGCTGTTGCTGCCATAGGCAGCAACAGCGCCCAGTCAAATTAGTTTCAAAATATTCAACAGAATATTTATTAAATACTAAAATCAAACAATTTGTACAACAGCCCATAGACCGTCATCAAATATGCGTCCGTGACGTACTTATCGACGTCATTCATGACGTCATTCATTATGATGTCATTGTACACATCACGCAGTTCATTATGACGTCATATTATGTGTGGGTACTCTGGAAAGGTGAATTGTCCAGAATAAATGTTCAACGAATGGGCCTTTCCAGTTTTAGCTGACAGCTTGCTTGACAGCTAGGAATGAAAAAATATAAAATGCGACGTCATAATTGTTGTATATCATCACATCTCAATATTAAAGTATGACATCATATCTCCATGACAAGATACCGTATCCTACTGTCTTAAACGATTCAGACTATCGCAGGCATAGATACATTATAGCGTTACATACTCTTACTGACTCTCACCGAGCGATACTTTAGAGACGACTATACTGGTAAGTTGTTAAATATTTTGAAATAATTTGACCATGAGCTTCCAGTCAATGTGTGTATAGTTTTGGCAATTAGTGTGAGCGTTTCTATCTGTCATCAACCCCGAATATGAAATCTTTCTTGTATATTTTGCAGCGTCGGTGGCTACTCGTGAACCGGCGCGTAAAGGATCTCTGAGGAAAGATGGGCGCTCCAGAAGGCAATCATTTATTCAGCCCACACTGCCAGAGGTGGTGAATCCGTGATCACGTCTCAATGACGGCAACGCTTAGAGAATTTCTCCAAAATTAGCGGTTCTTTCGTAACTCTTGAATGCTCAGATTTGTTTTAAAAATTCAGTATTCTCATATAAAATGTCAATTTGCAGACCATTACTTCTTTTAATTTACCACTGGAATGCTTGGTTATGTTATCGACTCAGTCATTCCAAGTGATAACTGTTAAAATAGTCTTCTCTTATTCGCCAAATGCAAATTTTCCAAGACAATCGCAGAAGTGGCTTGAACTAGCTTCGGTGTTAATGGGCTAATATCAGGAAAACTGCTAAAGCTGAAAACTGTCGACTATTTTGAAAACATTCCAACTTTAACTGGGATTATTTATAACATGTCAGCAGGTAGATGATACAATATCGTATAGGCCCACGGTATCGCGGGTCTCTGATATATTGTAAAATTACATGTTTCTGGTTGTGAGGTGAGGGCATAACAAGTAACACATTGACTTCCGTAACTTAGAAAAGATTTCGAAGGGCGCATGTACATGCGTTTGTCCGAGTAGTACTTGAGGTCGTGGCTTTATCACATATAAGATCTTCATTCTATAATGGATTGTATAAGCACATGAGCGATAGCTGTGAACGCCAAGGACGTCTACAACTGAATTCACCTTTCCAGAGTATCCATTTATCAATCTGACGTCATATGCACAGGTAAGCTGTTGAATATTTTGAAACTAATTTGACTTGGCGCTGCTCCCGCCTATGGCAGCAACATCGCCCAGTCAAATTAGTTTCAAAATATTCAACGGTATGTTTATTAAATAGTAAAGATTTCTACGTCATTCTTATCTTCATTGATTATGACGCCATTCTGCACGTCACGTACTTGATTATGACGTCACGTGATGTATGGATAAACTGGAAAGGTCCGTTATGCTACAAATATTCAACAGCACGTTTGCGTTTTGTTTTAGAGACGTCGTAAGTTATTTCTGATGTGAACTGTAGATATAGCGTACATTGTTAACTCAGAGAACAATGAATATAAATGAACTACATATTTTCACAAGTGCTTGGATTTTCAGATGGTGCTATTGTTTTTATATATTCTTTGCAAATAATACATGTGTTACCTCATAGTTGAAACCTGTTAATAAGTGAATGATTACGCAATTAAATGCGGGTTGTTAATTCATGGTATACCGTCAGGAAAATGACAGGTTCCAATTAACTTATTTTTAAAATAGTCAACAGCCTACTAGTGCGAGTGTCGTGAAATTGAGATTCCATGGCCTCGTGATTGACAGGGTGAAATTATGTCCATCATTTCGGTGATTTGCAATGAATACTAGAATAAAATTGGGATCGAGCTAGGTCGTGACGTCATCACTCATTATCGATTTTGTTAAACCAAATCCAAAGAGTCCTGATACGTTTGTATGTCCATGTGCGATAATAAGGAGGGATTTGATCTGTCGCTCAATTTTCTGACGTCATGATAAAAAACGTCACATGTTTGCTGACATCACAATCAAAATTACGTAGCTCCGATATTACATTCGAAAAGTCCGTCAATTGAATTTTACAATTTTTGAAACACTGTTGAATTTTATAAAACGAATTTTCCACAGATTCTCTTGCCGTTATAGGCAGTAACCGCACCCAGTTAAATTAGTTTCAGAATATTCCGCAGCTTATGACGACGACGACGACGACGACGAAGGCGACGACGACGACATAATGTGATCTGTGGCAGCAGAAGTTTGAAAACAGCCTGCAGCTGAAATCAGTCTGGCACACGTTTCTTGCTTTGAAATTTAGTTTCCAAGTTCAAAATATTTAAAAGAGCATTTCTTACACCGTGTTCAAAATTGCACTAACGAATATCTAACAACGTTCAGTCAAATTCCTTTCAAAATACTGAGCAAATCAGGTGTTTTTGCTAAGTGAAATTATTGTCTGGTGACTCGGAGCAGCCAGGCAGTTAATAATGTTACAAATATTAATATTAACGGCAGACTTCTGCATCAACTATTACCGCTTTCCGGAGTTGTTGGGCTGGTGGCCTTCCACCATTTGTCAGTCGTTTGTCGTTCGTAGGGGTGGAATATTTTACTACAATTAACTATTGCTCACCAACGGCAAGCACGCCCGCCCCCACCCCACCCCTACCCCCAACCCCCGTTGTTTTTGGTTGCTTTAAATCTAGTAAGGTCAGACCAATTTAATGTTTTGTTTTACGAAAATTCCCACCCAAAACACACGATCGCAGATGGGGGAGAAAAAAAGAATAATGCACAATTTCAAGCTCAGAAGTTTTAGGCTGTTACAGTATTAATCCTTCCATCATGTTAATTGTCAAGATTGATCAAAGAAAGTAGAAAACGGTTTCTCAGGGAGTGTCCATTGCTTGGCCTGCAGATGGAGTTTTTTCACAACCATTGCAAAGCCATTTTGAACGACTTGACCATTACATGGTTACCAAAGATACAGACAACAAAACCGATCTGCAGAAAATTTGGAGGAATTCCCAGTCATAAGGATTTGTCTACGAAAAATTGCTAGATGGAAAGAATGTTGAAAATAATGCCGTAAAATTCCATCATTATTTTTTTTCTAGATATCTAAAAATTAAGTTATGAGGTTTTGCAAAACAACAAAAATAAATTGATATAGTCTAAGCTGTGATTAAACAACTACAATTGATCCACGCTAAGTATAATATGGTAGAGCCGATATTCCTTATCTGCCGAGACTTGGAAGTACTTTAGCATCTAGTCAATCCATATTGCTCATATTACTGATATGTCCTTGTGAACGATGACGCTTCATTGCGTACATCGATCACTGCTACTTAGCATACAGTGCAGCTCATAGATGAGTTAGGTTGATTCCAAAGGTAAAAACGGAAACATGTTAGTTGTGCGAAATGTTCTGTTGAATATTTCGAACATAATGGACCTTTCCAGAGTATCCATTTATCACTCCGACGGCATATGACGTCATAATCAGATACGCGGCGTGTAGGATGACGTCATAATCATTACGTGATTCTATTAGGCCCGTAATTTACTCGTAATAGTCCGACACGTTGTACGAATTGTATGTCTCTACTATTTAATAAGCATGCTGTTGAATATTTTGAAACTAATTTGAATGGACGCCGTTGCTGATATATGCACCAATAGCACCCAGTCAAATTAGTTTCAAAATATACAACAGCTGATAGTTTTCTGGAAATTGATAGTCAGGGAGTTCAGAGATCAATCTATCCCACCACGAGTGAGGTGTGGGCGGAGCTTATCTAGAGATGGGAGGGCATAGCTAAAATGTAAAGGTCCGTTGGATTGGAACACATTGCTGCCTTAGGTCTAGTCCATTTATGTACAGAATATTCAACACTACGTTTTATTTTGACTTGGAAGCTTGGATAGTTATTTCTGAGCTTTACTGACGCATGTCTCACAAATTTTGGATGAAATTTGCTGTCAACGTTCGTTGATAAAATTCCTACTCTTCGGAGAAAATGTGCTTACACCCTCGAAAGCCCATTATCAGATGGTACAGAAAATTTATAACATCAGTGTAACGTGTTCGACAGAGCGATACCTGCAACTCTAGGTCAAAGCGTCCTGGTTTATTAAGTCAGGTGGTGTGAAGACCACGCCTCTTAACACTTTAACACTCATATCAACCAAAAACGGCGTCTGTAGTGGTCTTGAGAAATGTCCATTTGCGGACCAAGAGAAGACTATTTTTGAATATTTACGACTGGTAGGACTGGCTCTGTAAACGAGCCAGTCATTCTAGTGATGAATTTTCAAAGATTGTCTTCTCTTGGTCTGCAAATAGACCTTTTTATGAGAAAATTTAAATTTTCTTCAACAAATTTGAGTGTCAAAGCGTTAAAGATCCACCATCTTTTGCCTCCAAAAGTGGTATACTTTCGAAAGACACTTAAATAGGCGTGTGTGTGTGTGGGGGGGGGGTCAATCTAGCTATGGGGCATGGCCCCACTTATAGCCAAGCTACATCAACCTTTTCACGTGTGTTAGGATTAATTTGAATCTTTGAAACCTGAATTCCCAGAATCTAAATTTCAAGGTAACTGTGTGTGTAAGATTAATAAATAGTACATCCATCAAAGACAATTTTGACTGTGACGGCAGCGAACATATGACACATGCAATGGACCGTTCCATTTTTAGCTATGCCCCGCCCATCACTAGCTAAGCTCCACCCACACCTCGTCGTGTTGGGATTGATCGATCCCCAAATGCCCTAGCTATCAATTTCCTGAAAACTATGCAGGGAAGCTTTTGAATATTGTGTAACTAATTAAACTATGGCAGCAACAGCGCCCAGTCAAATTAGTTTAAAGTTATTTTAAAAGATTTACTACTGGAATGACTGGCCCTGTTATCGAGCCAGCCATTCCAGTGGTATATTTTCAAAAATATAATTCTCTTTGTCTGCAAATGGACAGTTCACAAGACCACTGCAGACGCCAGTTTGTCCATCTTGAGGGTTAAAGGGTTAATGAATAACTGTAGCTTATTTTTGGAAATACTGCTACTGGAAGATGTTGTTTTCTAAGACATCAAAACGTTTCAGCAACAGTGCTTATAACATTTGGGTTACGCCCGCTTCCTACTGTTTCCTTAACCCATTGTAGCCGAGAAGCCAAGCACAAAATATCAGTTACAATTTATTACTTGTTTCATATTTTGAAACTAATTTGACTGGAACCTGTTGCTGCCTATGACAGCAACATGCTCCTGTCAAATTAGTTTCAAAGAATTCAACAGTTTACCTGTATAGATTTTGTTTTGAAATTTGGATCGTGGGAACACCCAGTGTTTCGCATGCCATCTAAAGTGAGGACGTCCCAAGCCCCCCCCCCCCCACCCCACCCCATCGCTGAGCTCCCTGACTATCAATTTCCAGGTAAGTTTTCAAATATTTTGAAACCACTTTGACTGGGTGTTGTTGCTGACATAGCACCCAGTCAAATTAGTTTCAAAATATTCAACACATTGTTTATTAAATTGTAAAACATACAATTAGTACAACGTCTCGAACTATTAAGCGTTAAAGACGGGATAAATGGAGTCATGCATGGCATATTTAATCATGACGTTAACCTACACGTCACTTAGTTGATTATGACGTAGTATGGCGTCATATGATTGATGGATAAACTGAAAAGGTTCGTTAGCCACATTCTATCTGTTCTCCACAGACGGCGAACTTTCTGTTGAAAATCTTAACGTATACTTATACATTGTAGTATTTCTAAACAGAAATTAATGTTATTAAATTTTCTAACAATTTTTAATGCACGCGCACGGGCGAGCGTGCGCTTAAATTAAATTGCCCGAAATCGTGTGAGTAGTGACTCTTGTATCTGCGCGCGCTCGTGTATGTATGCTTATAATAATTATTATCATTATTATATCGCAAACATCGCGTGGTATGAACGAGTGATTTTCCATATGTTTATAATATTTGTATTGATTTACAATTTTAGACTATGAACAAATTTTATGAAAAAGAAATTAAAATAAATATTGAGCGTTAAATCTATGAGAATATGGCCTATTACATTGATTGCTGGTAGACAATTGTTATATGGCATATCCATATCCCTTTAAAGTTTGAATTTCCAGAATAGCAAATCAAATGTAACAATACAATTAACCTGTTGAATATTTTGAATCTACTTTGACTGGGAGCTGTTGCTGCCTTAGGCAGCAACAGCTCCCAGTCAAATTAGTTTCAAAATATTCAACATAATATTTGTTAGATTGTAAATGAGTTTTAAAATTCTGCATTTTTTATTGCAAATGGTTAAAATATGATGTTGGCCTTTTACTGTCTGATTAGCTACTTACTTTGTCATGCTACAACACATGTGATAAAATCAGATTTGGCATTGTGTTATTCCCATTGTCATATCGTCATGTCATTGTATTATATACCATTGACATATTGTTATGGCATTGTATTATATACCATTGTCATATTGTCAAAGAGAATTATAAATCCTGTAATATATCGATATATTTTCATGGATCATCCTTATGTATATATAGAAAGAGAGATTTGTTAAATCATCATCGTTAATTTAATAAAATTGTTATAAAATCCTGATGTTGAAAGGAATTTTTAGTATTCATGTAGCGCATTACCTCTGTTTACCATTGTCACGTATCTCTTCAGATCAACCGTTGCTTGAAGCAATTTAGTAAATTGAAAACACCTTGGTCACCAATTATTTCTCAAAGTTCTATCCGTCGCTTATATTCCATTCTATCTACATAAACAGGGCCATGTTGGCCTATAGGTTGTGTTGGCGTGTCCCGCTGATAAGCGACCAGGCTGACTATCACTGCTGTCGCCAAAATAATAAAATTGGGCGGAACGACGACATGACAAGTATTTATCGATCACATACATGCGGGATGAGAAACAAAGGCGGCGCCATGACATCAACCAAATAATGTCAATTCATGAGAGACTTTTCGTGTAACCATTAATTTAACACGCATTCAGATAAGCAGGCAGGCAGGCGGGCAGGCGGGCAGGCGGGCAGGCGGGCAGGCGGGCAGGCGGGCAGGCGGGCAGGCAGGCAGGGGCGGGCGGGCGGGCGGGCGGGCGGGCGGGCGGCGGGCGGGCGGGCGGGCGGGCGGGCGGACGACAGACAGACAGACAGACAGACACATGTGGTGGCTGTTGTGTTGCTGGCAGCGGCATAGCGGCCACGGCGGTGGTGGTGGCGGTGGCAGCGGCGCGGGCGGTGATAGAGGTGGTGGTGGTGGCAGTGCTGGTGGTGAAAGTGGCGATGGCGGTGACGGTGGTCGTTTTCAACCCCTAAACACGATTAGGGCCTATGTAATCTCCAGAAAACTATTAAAATTAAAAGTCATGGTTGTGTGTCGATTAATCGATTATCCTAAATTTCAGTTCCTGTTGACTAGCTGCATCTGAAAACATCCTCACTCAATCTATCCACAAAATCACTTTTTCCAAAAATATGATGTCTAATACAACACAATAATTACTGATAACGAATAAGCCAAAGCTGCGCACTTTGTTTCAGGATCTGTAACAATACCGCCTATGTCTGTCAATAGTATCCCGGCAACCATCGAGTAGTGACGTCAGCGTCCATGAGAATGTAACGCATGCCTGTTCATATGAACAAAAAGATATGTTTGACCTAGAATCACTGAATTAAGGAAGGGGATAAGCATATATGTGATATTGATGCTAATTGATGGATGCATTGATAGATAAGCTCCGCCCACATTTTTCGCGTGTTTGGGATCGATTTATAGAAGTACTTTGAACGCTGAATGTTCTTAACTTTACAGCTAAGCTGTTGATTATTGAATATTTTAAAACAATGTTGACTGCATGGGCGCTGTTGCTGCCATATAGGCAGCAACAGTGCCCAGTCAAATTAATTTCAAAATATTCATTAAAATATTTATTAAATAGCAAATCGACCATATAATCTGCACACTTGACAGACATTTCCCCGTAAATTATGATTGTGACGTCTGCCTACATGTGACGTAATTGTTTATGACCTCATATATTTGAGTGACATACGGGATCCATCCAGTTCACATAAGATGTGCGAAGTCCATTTATCGCGTCAGTATAGGTAACTTTAAGTTGTGCGTAGTGTAAATTAGGTTATTTGGCACTTGAAATTACTGTGTGGCACAGAGTTGACCATGTATTCCGCCACGTCGCTGATTTGGGATGTTTTGTAAAACAAAAGTTTCGCGCAGCAAACACTCAATATTGTTTGTCCGATATTGAAATTGAGCGCTCTCTCTCTCTCTCTCTCTCACGCCCCTCCCCCCCCCCCCCCCCCCCCCCATCACTCTTGCCGACCCGCGCGCCCGTATAGAGCCAGTGAGAATGAGGTTCCAGTTGCCATCATGCTCCTCTGAGTGTCATCCTCCTTTCCCGGAACTGAGTCTAGCCAAGCGAGGTCGGTATGGTTTAATACGTTCAGGGTGGGGCATCTTACTTTCCCCGTTGCCCTTAGATTTATCCCTGAGCTTAAGGGAAATGACATAGCTGTCGAGCACTGACGTATCGAAATTCTCCATCTGAACAAGGCACGAGCACACATGCAGCATGCACACAGCTGGGTCGTCGCTAAGGAGTCCAACGCTCCGAGATCCAACCGATGCAGCATGTAGCTGATAAGACATATGGCTGCTTCATCATGCCCCACGATACTGGCCTCCAATGATAGATTACATTGCACCAATCTAAGGTGGCGTAGGTTTCGGCTTCTCTGTATTTGGCGAGGCATCACCCAATGCACACGAGGGTGGTCAAACAAAGCGGCTAAGAGGCGTCAACCAGCAGAGTATCTGGCTGTCGATGGGTGTCTATGATGATGCCCATAGACGGTAGACCAGCACCGACCCGGAGAAACCAATTGTCGTGATGAGTGACGCAGGAATAGGGTTGAGATAATGCAGGAGGGCAAATGTGAATTTGAAGTTCCTACTCTGTCCAACATCTAGGAGACGGGCAAATATGTCTTCCAGATTCTAGACAATTGTGCTTTTCATCTTCACGCAGTGATTCAGTAACCACATCATCGCCTTCTCCTTGGGCAAATATTGGAAGTCAGCAGGGAATGATGCAGAGCAGGTTTATTTTGTACCTCCTGCCCGATCTCGACGTATCCGGTACTTTGACGTCATTTACAAACACAGCGTGTCCATTGACGGTGTTGTGCAGGGATGCCGATTATTTAGTGGATGAAAATGCCTCCGGAGATTATACACAATTTTCTGACAGTTCTCTTTGTAGAAATCCCTCATGGTTCCCCCTTCTTCTTTGTGTTTGAAAGTGTAGAGACAGTGACGGCTGTTTCTACACGGAGTTCATGTAGTTGAAAACACGAGGGTCCCTTCCTTAATGATTATTACAACTCAATTTTTCAGTATGTTCGCTATAGGGTTTTTGTCACAAACCGAGGAGACCATTTAGAGATGTCGACTTTCTTCTGTATCCTCCGAGTGACGGAGTGTATTTCGCGACTTTCCGGAATGTACAAAGACCGACTTCTAGAGGCGGTGGAATGATAATGTTCCAGTTGGGCTGTGTGACCATTGCCGCCGAGATTGAACTACACCATCTCATCCCGGCTGCTCGTGTCCCCGGTATGATGGTCCATTACTCAATTTGGGAGTTAGACATAAAAAAAAAATGATATAACTAAAACAAACAATACTACTCGTTTGCTAGTACAAGAGAGAAAATATAGTACATGGAACTAAGTTGGTGTCTTGTTTAACGTGGGCTCGTCATAGGTACCTCGTTGATCTCAAAATCCCCGAAGTAGCCCTGCAAGGGAGAGTCCAAGCGTGGTCACTCCGGTAGTTTAATATAAACTGTTATACCCCTAACAAAATAGTATTGTTGCGAGAGGAAAGTGCCTCGCACGGGCCTCCGTCACAGAAAAATGCCTTCAATGCTGAAGCGGAGGAAGAGAGCTGACAAAAAGGGCCACTCTTTTATTCAAACATATGCTAAGTGGGTAGAGCGGGTTAACCTATGAAACTGTATGCAATTGTGATGCAGGCTGAATTACGTGAAGATGGGGTGGGTGACTTCCTGAGAATTCAGACACCGTCAGCTTATGTAGATTAAAGATACTGTATTGGTAGTTACCGCTTTATTTATGTGGTCCTTCTGCCAATTCCTTCAACTAACCTTTAGTTGTAAGGTCCATGCTCCAGGCTTTGGCCGAAAATGGCAAGTAGTTCTACCTATCTTTAATACATGCCTGACTGGCGGAAATGCTCTGTTTCCATATGGTTAACTTACGGGGCAATCCCCTCAGACAAACAGCGAGCAGACATGTCACGGTGTGGCAGCTCCTGAATTATATGATGATCCCATTACTGACCGCACCGCAACCACATATAACATCACCAGGGTAAGACAAAAGCATTTGAAAAGCGTGTATATGTTTGCGGTGGGGATAAGGAGATGGATATCCAACTATAGTGACCTTCCCGTGAGGGCGTGGTGCGTTCCAAAACCGCACCCGTGTCCCGTCCGTCACCTGACGTGTTGAGGACAGACCATGAAGGATCTGCTCTCGGGGACTAACATTTTACCTGGCGTTAGGGTTAGGTTTTCAAATATTCCCAGAGATGCACTGCTGGCCGGTAAAAATAATATAATGTTTTCACAGTGCTTCCTACTTTGGCATGGATAACTATGCTAACTGGTATTTGAAGATACTGGGGGTAATGTGTGCAGAATCAGCACTTTAGTCTTTACCGCTCAGAAACCCCAATAATTTCCAGGGTCGGATCGTACCAACGTGTCGAAGGGAGGCCCATACAATTATAAGCCTTATGGCTGGAGGAACGTAGGAAGAAACAATTGCTCATATATTAATAAGGATAATTTATACCACCTAGCAGCGTGCGATGTTACATATCCGCAACATCTGGAAAAGAGGCTTACACAAATGACACCTAATGAGCGACAGTTCCTAACTACTTCTAAACCTATCCTATCGAGCTAGAATAGCCAGGTTTAGTCGATCTCATGCCAGGTTCGCTTAATCAGAACCTAAATAGTGACCTCAGTGAAAAAGTGATGCTGGGGAAAAAGATGATGCAGTGTTATTGTTGCTGTATAATGTCGCCTAGCGTACGACGGTCCTAGTATTTTATATAAAATAAACAAAACAAGTAACTAGGATGGCTGCTGCCATATATATATATATATATATAACTGACTATCACAGAATTGACAATAACTAAGGTTACCTGGTCTTGCGGTGCTTGTTACTCATCAGCTCAAAATAAGGATAATATATACAGTAAATAGGATAAACTATAAAATGTGGTCTCAGACGACCGGTTGGTACCTATTAGTCATTAGTACCTATAAATGTAACAATACAATGATATAAAAATACAGTTAGATGAGTACCTATTAGTCATCGGTACGGAAAAAGTCAGTGGATCACAGTAAATGATACGTTCAGGATGAGGAATATGAGCTGACTCGATTCTGTAGCTGCTGGGCTGATCTCCAAAGGTGAACTGTTGATGTGGCTCACTCTCAAGGATGGCGAAGAAGAACGATTGTAGGTGAAGATGTCTAGTAGATAGTCATATTAATTTAATCAGTGTAGCAAAAAGGTTCCGTACTGTAACGGAAGTCGAAAGATGGCCTGTAGTAATGAAGGGCTACAGTTAAATGTTAAAATAATGACGCATGTACATCTTCCGTGTACACAGTACATGACGCACTGTATAGCTCGTGCAGCACACGAGGCAAAGTCCCACTAGACTGTGGTCTAAAAGCTAAATGTCATACACAATACATTGCATGGAGTTTGACTACCACATTTCGGCGTTGTTCGGCAGATCTGACGAGATGTCCACCAAGAATCATCACTCGTTCCACATACTACGAGTTCTTACATTGGGGCCGCAAGGCCCATCCACAGGAAGACTCCTCTGTTGTTGTTGGAAGTGAGGGCTTCTTCTTTCCGATTAGTTTATATGCCCCCGGGAATTGTCCTCCCGAGAGCATTCAAAAGATTAGATGCAGATGGGAAGGTTGCGGGCCAGAGATATCAAGCTCTCTAAGCTGGTCAGCTCCGCTGCGGTTACGATGAAACCCGATTCAGCAGGCAGGTATCGGCATCCTGCAACTCTCCGGCCGCACAACCTTCCGTCTTCTCTCTGGACGAAGTGTGGGTCTCGATTCGCAGTTCTTCGCTCCTTTCATACTCCTCATGGCGTCGTAGCTGGAACGCTCAGCCAATCAATGCGCGACCTGTAGCCAATCAGCGTGCGGGATGCAAGGGCAAGGACATTATCACGTGATAAACATCCTCCCCATTCAATTAGTACATAGACCCGCTTATGACATTTTCAATATTTTTAGCATAATTTAAGCAGAAAATAAGGATAACTCGGCCATTTCTGGACCGATTTTCAAATGGTTTACAGTTTTGAATTCCTCGTTTTATTCCGGCTCTGATAGAATGACGAGGATAATATAATTTAAAGGGATTACGTGCACCAACTTGGTACTTTTTAGATTGCATTAGCTCTCAACGCTGACACGTGTTGTCAGGGAAACTCTGAGGCGCGTGTACGCACGCTAAGTGATCTTACAACTTAGCGATAGCGTGTGATGTCGTGTAAGTGCCAATACATTACATTCTTTAATGTGTAATATTCAGCATGTTGAATATTTTGAAACTAATTTGACTGAATAGAAAACCTTCTTTCAACTAATTGGGCGAATATTGTGTGCTTCTCTCAAAAAGAAAAAGCTGCTTGCAAAAAGGCACAGAAAGTTCATCGCAACAAGAGCACCGCCTATGGCAGCAGCAACTTCCAGTCAAATTAGTTTCAAAATATTCAACAGCTTACCTGTATGATTGTTTTATACTACATTGCCAAACTATAGCTGGCAGAACAAGTTATTGGTTTGTTTGGGGTCTATCGAGTCACTGATTCCAGGTCGCATTCCGGCCATTCTACGCTGGCTTTATGTCAGTCTATTATTGGTAACCTCACCAGTATTTTACACTGGTACCATCCTGGGTGGATAGAGGCAACGAGGAGTGAAGGAGATTGCCTATGTTTCCAGCAATCGTCAATTGGCCGAATGGAGACGCGATCCCGGGGCGCCTGTTTCACAGCTCTGCTCGTTACCTGAGCTACCACCTCCTCTAAGTATAGATGGCAAGAACAAGTTATTGGTTTGATTGGCGTCTATCGAGTCCCTGATTCCAGGTCCCATTCACGCCATATCTAGGTTGGATTTATTTCAGTCTGTTATTGGTAACTTCCCCAGCTTTCACACTGGTGCATTCTTAAAGGGAGTCTTTATACTCCTGGGTGTAGAGAGGCAAGGAGCTAAGGAGTTCCAATGATGGTCAGATAGTTCACAGGTCAGGCACGAACCGCGTTCTCAGGTTAAGTAGATCTGAGTGTTAGCCACTACACCAAGCAGTCGCCTCCACTATTGCTAGTACCTCGATGACTGAGCATATATACCGACGCAGATGCGCTAGGTATTTTATGATTGGTTGAAAAGTAAATCATGGTAGCCATCTCAGGCTGCAGAAATGTATGAACATTTAGCTACTAAAGCCTGGATATCTTTCGTTGTCGGCATGATAAAAAGATACAATATCAGGGATGGATTATGGGTGGCAAATTCTATCACCTGAATGGTTAGCATAAGCTAAGGTTAGGTGTCCTTTAAGTGCATTACGATTAAGACACCGTTCGCGTCGAACTTATTTTCAATTGATCGCCCGATATTATTGGCCTTTTAAGTGCCGCGATAAGCTTTGTGTTTACAACCGACGCAAACGCTGATTAGCTCAATAACGAGATAGCTATGTTTGCTGAGTGCAAGCTGTTGTAAGGTACTTTCACTAAGCAAGCACTGTCGGTAAACAATTGTTAGTATAGATACCTGGCAAAAGAGAATTACCACTTTCAATCGCAACTCCCTATTTCAAGGCAACAGATAAGAGTGGAATAATTTAAATCAAATTTTGGGATATGTGGTATAGCAGCCATAGGAGCGACGACTTCTAGTTAAATTTTGCGCAAAATAGACAACTGTATATCGATTGTATTGTAAAGAATGCTGTATCAGTACTGAGGTGGGCCTTAGGTTTGTTGCACTCTTATCTTCTCGGATTGATATTCACGATAGAGGTTTCCCAAATTACGATATCAACGAAACGCCTATTATAAGACCATTACATGGCCTTAAATGTAGAGCAAAGCTGTACTCGATGGGCCTTTCTAGTTTACTGATCAATCATATGAGGTCATAATCAATTACGTAGCGTGTAGGATGACGTTAAAATCAATTACGTCACGAATGACGTAGATCAGTTCGTCACGAACGCTTAATTGATGACGCACTTAATTGATGACGCACTTAATTGATGACGCGTGTTTTTGCGCGAATTGTATGTCTTTACTATGTAATAAAGAGGTTGTTTAATATTTTGAAACTAGTTCGACTGGGCGCCAGTGCTGCCATAGACAGCAACAGCAAACAATCAAATTAGTTTCAACTCTATCGTTCTTAGTTAGAACTCTATCGCGAGTCGTTTTTCCTAGCAACAGTACGTACCTGGAACACCCTTCCAGCCCCTGTCACTATGTCTTATTGTGCTCCCACATAGACTAAAAATAAACCTTGTTTAAATCAAATTAGTTTCAAAATATTCAACAGCTTACCTGTACAGTTTCTGGAAATTGATAGTAGGGCAGTTCAGTGATCGATCGATCCCAACACGGCGAAATGTGGATGGAGCTTTGCTAAAGATGGGCGTGGCATAGCAAAAACTGGATTCCTCCTTTAGGAATATTGTTTCTTTGGGGTTAGCTCATAACCGTCAATTCTATGCTTGCTGCTCTCTTATATTACATATGACTTTCAGCTTGGTATTGCTTCTTCTTCTACTTCTTCTTTTTCTTCTTCTTCCGCTTATTCTTTTTATTATTATTATTATTATTATTATTATGAGATACCTGAAAATCGACATCTTCATTGCCATTGCAGTATTTATTGTCATCTGTTTCAACAGGCACGTTCTTTGCTTTATCTTTAACCGTTTATTGTCTAAATCTAAAATCTAAATATATTTGCTTATTGAATGCCCCTTTGTAAGCCACGAGAAGACTATTTTTGAAGATTTATCACTGGAATGAGTGGCTCGGTTATTGAGCCAGTCATTCCAATGGTAAATTTTCATAAATAGTATGCGCTTGGACTGCAAATGAACAGTCCTCAAGACTACTGCAGAGGCCAGTTTTGGCTTACTTCTTCGTGAGAGTGTTAACTCCATCGAATTCCCCGACGCTGTATTATCAAATGCGTAAAGGAGCACTTGTCCTGCACCCACGGGGAAGTCACCCACGTACACAGAAGCTTATAAGCTACGGATAATAAAATATTTTGTATGTTCGCATGTTGGTTGAGCCTCTTTTGAAAGCTTAATTTGTCTTTAAATTTTTTTAGTTTTCCTTGCCATATTCCCTATTTATTAAATTCAAATGACACTCTGCTTTCGGATAATCCTATGTAACGACTTTTTCCCAGCTGAAAATCAACATGGCTTGCCAGAGATATTCGTCATCGTGATTGTGACTTCAGTTAACTTGTCGCGTAATTAATTGAATGACTGCTCTGATCCCTCCATTCATGGTGAAGAGAAGGGATAGACTATACACATTGTTATTATCCGTGTAATATGTGTATTCATAGTCTGTGTAATCAGTTTCCGTGACGCCGGTTTCGGTGGATTCCAACCTCAGGGAAAACACAAAAAGCTGTAAAAAGAAATAATTTGACTTGGAGTCATCGCTGCTTTAAGTGGTAACTACTTCACGTCAAAGTAATTTCAACATGCATTTTTACAATATCTCATTTGTCA